>JAWIIG010000119.1:25000-42500 GCA_033557465.1 Ichthyophis bannanicus
TAATGGGTGATTTCAATCTTCCTTCTCTACCCCAAAACCACGCAAATGCTTTCCTTGAAGCAATGGAAGACCTGGGATTCAAACAAATCATCAACGAACCCACGCATACAAAGGGGAACATTCTGGACATGGTATTTACCCCTCACCCAGTCATGATCCAAAACAACAATCCTCCAGTATCAATCGTAGAGGTACCCTGGTCCGACCACAAATTGATCATTATCCAGATACCCATCAACATTGACCAGCCAGACAGAAGTCAACACACAAGCAACACCTCTAGAGCTGCTACCAGATGCTTTCGCCCCTTCGATGGGGAACACATCCTTTCGGAAATCCCATCACTCCTCAACTATAGCTCACTAGACCTTGATGATCTAATCTCTCAATGGAACTCCAGCCTGCTTGCCTTATCACAACGCTCAAACCCGACAAATACAGTGAGGACAAAAAGAAAAAACTCCGCCCCATGGTTCTCCCCCGAGCTACGATCCTCTCTCGCACAACTACGGAGACTTGAACGCCGATGGCGCCGATCGCGTTCAGAGGATGACCAGATTGCTTACCGCACCCACCTTGCAATACATCGTGAAACAATCACTTCTAAAATGAGACAATACCATACCGACACCCTAAAAAGGTCTCTGAATAAACCACGGGACCTCTTCAACTTGGTCAAAGCCCTCTCAAAGGAACCATCTCCCGAACAACATAGCGAGATTCACCCGCAAGAATTTGCCGATTACCTGCAATCCAAGATCGTGCAAACTAACAAAGGGGCATGTTTACTAAAAGCCGTACAATTGCGTGCCGCACAATAGCACACGGAAATGCGGCACTCAAACGCTCAGAAACGCTCTTAAACGCCCCGCACAAGTGCGCTTGGGCCCCGCACAATTGCGCGCCGCACTAACGTGCCCCGCAAAAGTACCCGGCCCGCAAATGTCCGATAGAGGCGTGGAAAGGCATTCTGAGGGCGGAGGAAGGCTCCCGAGGGGCGGAGGGACGGGGTCAATGGGTGGAGAGTGGGAGGGGAGAGGCTCCTCGCACAGTATCGGGCCCGAATTTGCATGTAAAAACTACCGCGAGTGAAACACTCGCGGTAGAAGAAAGCATTTAAAGGGAAGAGAAACCATTTCCGTCAGCAATGTACAGGAAAACCGGGGAAACCAACAAAACGTGAGCAGTGTGATATATGTGCACAGCACAAAAGTGAAAATAAAAATAGAAAATGACCACAACAGAACTATTAAAAATAGTAATTCAGCTGGGGAACAGTTATAGTGATGGGCAAATACAGAAATCACACCCAGCAAAGCTCCAGAAAAAAGAAATGACTTTTGGAAGGGTCTACTGAGAGGAGACTCTTCCAAAAAACATTGCCACGTATTGGAGCTTTCCTGGGAGTGTTTGCTATGGTTGCCCATTAATATCACTGTTGCCCAGCGTGGTGATATTTTGTCCCACATTTTCCGTGGTCATTTCCGGGGTTTATGTGCACGTTTGTCACCAGACAGGGTGCATATGCCCACAGTAGAATTGCGTAGAGCAGGGTTTGTGACTCCATCCTGCCAGGCTTACTGCCTCCAGGGGCTGCACTGTCTCTGTGGCTAAAGTGTGGTACAGCGGACAGAGTCATTACCTCTAGGACCAGAGGGCAGAGGTTCAAAACCCAGCTGGGGCACCTGCCAGCCCAGTCCCTATATTTTACCCACCACTAAATAAAGATAGCGCAGACACCCCTGTATGCATGGGGAAAACACCCATATTTTACCCAACACCGCACACACACCACAACAATGGGCATTACCTACAGCCAAGTCCCCCAAATGCAGTCCCATACTGCCACATTGCAATCAGGTCAACTGCTTTTTCTGAGAGAAGTTCATGCCAGCATGTTGGCGGACAAGTACATGTGGTGCAGGGGGCAGTGGCTGCTAACCACAGAAGACAGAGGCCTAGCCATGTGCAGGCTGGCACAGTCCACTGCAACAGACAGGTCCTGCCGGATCCACAGTCATGGACAGTCCAGGGAATCCAACCAATCTGTGGCTACACAGTGGTGCAGTGCACACAGACAGTGCATACAAGAACAGAAGGTCACAGGTTCAAAGCCCAGCTGGGGCTACTGCCAATCCTGCCCACATATTTTTCCCACAACTAAACAGTGATAGTAAGGACACACCTTTCATGGCGGGGACATATGCAATGGTAAGACATCTATCTTTTACCCCACTGAGCACAGACACCATGAACAGGGGCAGTACCTAGAGCAGAATCACCCAAATGCAGTCCTGGTGGGCCACACACCAGTCAGGTTCCATGCTGACACTCATACAAATGCCTGTGCTGTATATCTATGCACCACCCCCATGGCATGTAGATGTAGCCCATGCATATTCATGAGGGATAGCAGGAAAACCCGAACAGTGTGATGCAAACCTGGACTGGAGTTGGGAATCTGTGCCGTAAAGCAGCAGCCATCAAGGGCAGACACACCCACACCCACAGGCCCCATTGGCCAATGTCTCCTGGAAAGGCAGAACATTGGACCGTGCATGCAGCACCCAAAACGAGCACTTGCATAACTTACCAATGTCACCCTACACCTGAGGTATACGGTACACAGCTCGGAGACGTTTGCTAGGAGCACAGGCAGGCAGTTATCCATACGTTACGTACATACTGCTAGTTGACCCCATCCAAACAATCTGTTAGGTGTTTGCGGGGCATGCTCCAGGCCTGGCCTCTGACGGTGCTTACCACCCTGGGGAGTGACCACCAGCTGTAATGCGTACCATATCCATGCCTTGCCGTGCTCAGGACCGGTTTGGTGGGCAAGGCTACTTACCCCCTCAATCGTAGCACCATGATGGCAGAGGTGTGGAAGTGTGTGTCTGTCTATACAGTGGGTGTTGGCTGCAAGCCCCTTCAACAGCCCGCACTGCCAGCACTGTTGCCAGTATTGGCCAGTCAATGTGCATAATGAGGTGCAAGGTACCATGGGTATAGCCAGGGCAGGGTGGCGTGGCCAGGATGCATCTGCACTGGGCATAGGGCCCTGGCAGGGACATTGGCTGGGATATTGTAGTGTCCGGCCACCACCTACACAGACAGGGTGGCCAAAGCATGTCCTTCTGGGGGATCACGCTCACCCTGACTGTGCAGTGACCACAGCATGGCTAGGCCCCCCCATAGTGCTGTATAGTAGTTCTCTCATGTGATAGATATGGGTTTCTCTTTGGGGCCCAGTCACTGATCTATCTGCTTGCTGTGTATGCAGACAGCCCAGTTCTGGGTGCATGCATCTCCATTGGGAACATGCACTATGGACTAACCAGCAGACTGTTTGTAGCTGGTAAATGTCTTGCTATAATGGCTTGCAGGGTGCAGTGGCTGTTGGCTTGCTGCAGGGGAATATCTGGTGGTGGAGTGCAGCTTACCATACCCTGGGCTTATGTCTGTCTGCTATTGTGTTATGGCTGTGTATGGAGCTGCCTGCCTGGGGGGGGGGGTGGTGGTGGTGGTGGTGTTCCTCAGCAGGACTGGGGTTGATGTTGCCCTCTACTGCCACCTTTGCAGGGAGGTAGAGTGTGGATCCCTTGATGGGGACCATGTTTGCCACTGGGGGGGTGCCTGATGGCGGCAGACAGGGATATCCATGGTGTTTGTGCAGAAACTAGCTATCTTACACAGTAACACTGCTTTGGAACGCCCGCTTGGCCTCCAGCAGCCATGGCAGGTGTTGTTGACCTGGTCCTGGCCACCTCATTGCACACTCAGGGTGAGCACAGTACCCGCACGATGTAACGGTGTGTGGCTACTCTGTGCCAGTAAAACACCCGGTCAGTGCCCCTACTAGGCCAAGGTGCTGTGTGGGTGCACCCGGTCACTTCCCCCAACAGGGCCGAGGTGCTGTGGGGGTGCATTCCCCATCTTGTGTCCATCTGCGGACAGCTAATTTGCATGTGCAGTGCATCATGGGTACGGGTGGCCTAACCCTATCCTGTTGACACCAGCAGACTGTCTGTGAGGTGATGTGTAGGCTATCTGCAGCCAGCCAGGGGCCTGCTTACAGCTATGGAGCTGTAGCGCAATGGTTTCATCACTGCCTGTGCAGCCAGAGGTCATGGGTTCAAACCCACAGTGGGGCCCTTTGGTAGGGCTGTCCACAGCTTTATTTTTATTTACTGTACATATGTCTATGCCGGCAAGACCACCCTCAGCTTACTATACCCATTAGGTGCCTCTGAGGGTGCTTCATAGGGCGCCCTGTAGGCCACCTTATGGTTGCCATCCCTATAGGGTGCACTATACATTATCCTGTGTCGCAACATACATGCTGCCCCATAGGGGTCATTCAAGGGTGCCTTGGCGAACAGTGCACTGTAACATGTGCCTTATGGGCCGCCGTATGTTAACATGCTGGGAGAGTGCGTTTGCTAGTAGTGATAACAAAATAAATTTATACAGCCTCCTACATACTGCCTCAGCAGGCATTTTTCACTGGGCATTGTGAGGTGTTGAACCCCTGATCCCTGCACCATTGGTCAGTGTTGTAACCATTGTGCTGTGGCTCTGTTCCTGTGCTTGTGCATCAGCGCGCCGCCTTGTGCCTATCAGCGCGCCGCCTTCTGCCGCCCAAGGGGACCAGTGCGCCGCCTTCTGCTGCCCAAACATAACTGTGCGCCGCCTTCTGCCGCCCAAAAATAACTGTGCGCCGCCTTATGCCGTTCCAAATTAATTTGCCTCCTAAAACAATGTTAATCATTACAATTACTGCCTCAGCTGACCTTTGTCGTTGCGCACACTGGGGGATTGAACCCATGGCCCCTGCACCATTGGTCAGTGTCTTCACCGTTGTACCACGGCTCTGTTGTTTTGTATACTCAGCAGCGTGCCACTTTGCCTTTCCACGCGCTAATGTCGACCCCCGCACATTAGCGCGACGCACACACATCCGGTTGCTTACTACCGTTTTTTTTCTATTTTCTGCCTGAACCGCCCACTCCTTATATGGCACAGGCACACTAGCACGGCCCCGCACGTTAGGAATGTTTAGTAAACAGACCCCAAAGTGTCAGTAATTTCATACCAAGTTCCAACGGGCCTATCCCCACTGAACATACTCTCCACACCACCCACTAAACTTATCCAGAACACCATAGCATCCCTCAACACCTCTACTGCCCAGACTGACCCATGTCCAGCATTTTGGATCAAGGAGCTACGTGATGTGTTCAGCCCTGTCATCGCAAATATAATGCAGATCTCCTTCACAACAGGTTACTTTCCCTCTTCACTCAAGCAGACCTCTATTAGGCCCCTACTGAAAAACCCCAAACTAGACCCCCAAAGAGTTGACTCTTATCGGCCAATAGCCAGCATCCCTCTATTAGCCAAGATACTTGAGAAAGAGGCACAACGGCAAATTCAGGACCACATTGATGCTGCTGCTCCCTTAGACAACTGTCAACATGGCTTCAGAGAACATCATGGGGTCGAGACACTACTCACTACTCTATTCAACGACATCATCACAAGAATTGACAACGTCCGTCAAGGTTGTGTGCTTATATTCTTAGATATAGCCGCAGCATTCGACTCCGTCAGCCACGAGATACTCCTCGGAAAGATTGAAAGAGAAGGGAATCTGCAACAGTGCACTAGAATGGTGCAAGTCTTATCTGGATGGCAGATGGCAATATGTGAAGTCTGGATCAGAAGAGTCGATACATTTCCATCAAAAGCAAGGGGTACCCCAAGGCTCCTCACTATCCTCCTTACTCTTCAATATTTACATGCAACCCATCTGCAATATCATAAGATCTTTCAATGGAAACTGCCTGATATATGCAGATGACATCCTCTTATACATGCCTTTCTCCACAACTCACATGGACCTAACCCAACTCACGGATTGCTTCAATGCAGTGTCAACCTGGCTCCAATCACAGAACCTATGCATCCAACATAGAAAAACTGAAGTACTTTGCATCACCAGAGACCCCAACTTTACTCCCCCACCCCACGTCAGTGTCAAGGAAGCTGACCTGCAGACTAAAGAGGCAATAAAATACCTGGGAGTAACTGTCGATCAACGACTGGACATGAAAAAGTCCAGTATATAAGCAATATAGTCAAAGCTGTCTATTTTAAATCCATGCACTCAAGCAACCTACGCTCACTGTTGGACCCAGAGGACTTCCGAACCATATATCAAGCGCTGATCCTGCCACATTTCGACTTTGCAAATGCCATCTTACAAGGGCTTCCCCAATCCACACTAGCCCCCTTACAGTTGGCCATGAATGCCGCAGCCAGAGTCATCTACGGAGCTTCCAGAAGCGAACACGTAACGCCATTCTCAAACAGCTGCACTGGCTACCTATCCATGGGAGGATCACCTTCAAAACCCTTCTATTAACATTCAAGGCAATCAAGGCATTTCCTCCCCCTCACTCACGCATCCTTTTTCCACATGGTTCCCCCCAACAGATCTAGAAGAGCAACATCTGTCAACCTTCTAATCACACCAAAGGCATCGACAAAAGTGACAACAAGAACAACCACAAAACAGAGCGTGCAGTTTCTATCCCCAGATGCTGGAATGCTCTTACCCCCTGATATTAGAGCCAATAACCGATCTATATCAATTCAGGAAGGGCACTCAAAACCTACCTCTTCATCCAATACTTCCCAGGACAAACCTTTGAGCCTAGGAATATCCCTCTCAAGAAATCACCCTCTAGAGATGCCCCTCTTACTTATTGATCTGATTTTACCTATCCGAAGTTGTGTAAAATAGCTCATGTATATAGCTTAACCCAGTTATCCAAAGTTTCTTTCCCTGTTCAATGTAAAACCAGACACCTGTCGATGGTTAGTTATGGTACAAATGGTAAACTGCGAGGAGGCCTATGAGTGCTGTCGGATATAAGACACTGTAATAAAAGAAATAAATAAATGAAATGAAAGATATAGATAGAAGAGAAAGATAAGAAATTCTATGATAGAAATAACATGATAGATATAGCAATAAATATATATCATACAGAGTATATAAAGAAAGAAAAAGATATAGATTAGAAAGAAAGAAAGAGAGATTAGTAGATAGAGTAGAGTAGAAAGAGATAGAGATAAAAATAAATATATAGAGATAGAAATATATACCTAGAGAGAAAAGATATATTGATACTAGATAGAGTAGGATAGAGTAATAGAGAGCAATATATATAGATAGAGGAATAAAAATAATAGATATATCTAAATGAAAAAATAGATAGAGAGAATATAAATATAGAGAAGATATACTAAAGATCTAGATAATGAAAGATAGACAGATGATAGAGACTAGAAAGATATAGATAGATGAAATAAATAAAGATATATATAGAAAAAGAAGAAAGAGAAAGTATAGATATCATAAGATATATATATAGAAAATAAAGAGCGAGATAGACGAAAGATAGACAAGAGATAGAAATATACAAGAGATATATAGATAGAGTAAAATAAAGAAAGATATAGGAATTAAAGAAAACAGTAGATATCGAATAAATATATATAGATAAGAAATACTAAGATAATAAGAGATAGAGAAAAGATAGAGATATCAGAAATAACTATATAAAAAGGAGACAATAGAGAGATATGAAGATATATAAAAAATTATAGTGATATATAAAAGAAATCCATAAAGAGAAAGTATATAGTAATATATATTTAGATAGATATATATATAATTATAATATAGAAATATAGAGAGACAGTAAATATAATTATCTAAAGATATATCTTTGAAATATAAAGAAATTCTATAGAGATAGAATATATATATAGAGAGATTAAATAAATATGATAAATATATCGAGATAGTATAAAAGAATAGCATATATAGAATATATAATACATACATGCTATTATATACTAGAAATGATAATATACACAAAGATGGATATATATATAGAAATATATAGATATAGATATAGATATAAATAAGATATATATATATACATAAATATCAAAGTCTATATATATAGAGTATAGATAGAAATACATTAAATATAAAAGAGATATATATATAAATATAAATAAATATCAAGAGCTATATATATAGTATTATTATAGAACATGAACAGATATATAATATAAATAGATAACTAGAGATAAAAGTAAATAGATATATAGATAGTATAAATGAGACTATATAAAGCAAATATATATATAGAAACGAGAGATAAATATATAAATAAATAGATAGAGAGAGGATATATACTATACAAATATAATGAGATAGTAGATAGGTAAAAGATAATATATAAATAGAATAGATATATATAAATAGTATGTTATATGAATATAAAAGTAAATATATATTAGTAAATAAATAAAAATCATATATAGATAGCATAAAGAATAACGATATAATATAATATATAGAAATAACTAAATTATCTATATCGATAGAAAATAAGAAAGATAGATAGCTATATATATGAAATAAACAAATATATATATAGATATACAGAAAGAAATTATTATATAAACTATATAAATATAGATATTATAAAATAACTATAAATTAATAATATATATATATATACTAGATTATATATATTAAATTAGGATTAAATATATAGATATAATATTATAAATACATATATAATATAGATAGAGCTTTATATCTATATATATATAAAAGAATAAATACATATTCTATAAGTATATATAAAGATATAGATACTAAGATATAGAAAATATACTACATAAATAGAAATAGATAGAATAAGTAGACTAGATATATAAATTCAATATATAGATAATATATATATATATAGAATATACTATATATATATATATATAATATATATAATATACCTATATAGATATAAATATCTAACTATAATATAAAATAAATAAAATATAGATATAATATAAATATATATAGATCGAAATATTATAGGGCAGAGAAATAGTGAGATTAAATAAAGATTAATATGAAAATATATATATTATATAAATACATAAATATATAATACTAATATATTGTATGTATGATTTAGAGATAGAGTATATTATAGATGTAGTCAGATTATATATATTATTGATTATAGTTTAGCATACTATAGATATAGAGAATATACTTATAAATAAATAAAATAATATATATATAATATAGTAATATATTAAAAGTACATGATATTTTTGATTTGGGGTTTATGTTTTATATATGATAGAGATATTGACATATATATATATTTATGATGAGTTATAAATATATATATTTATTTCATATAGATATATATATATTATATTTATTTATGATTATATGTATAGTATATATTGATTTATGTATTTATTTCTGGATATATATAGATAAATGTATTATTAGTATAATAGAGATATATGATGGTATGTCTAGATAGAGATCATTCTATATAAATTATATTAGTATCTACGATTATAGATATAGAGATGAGATAAATATATTATAATAGATGACTACTATATATAGGTAGATGGATATATAAATGTATTATAATATATATCTAATTATTGATATTATATATAGTAGATAGCGATATATATTATATAAAATATATTTTATATATTAATATTATATATTTTAATAAAATATATATTTATTTCTATAAGATATATATTTGGATATATATATATATAAGTTATTTATATATATATATTCTATTTATTTATATATCTATATATATAAATATTTTATTATATATACTCTAAATTATTTAGTTATATATAGATATGTATATTTATCTATAATATATTCTATATGTATTATATATATGAAGATACTATATATTTAGTTAAGATATATATAAATATATATTAAAAATTTATATATATAGAAAAAATATTATTTATTATTTATATATATATATGAAATGTATGTATATATTATATTTATCTATATATGTATATATAAATATATAGATTTATATTTAAAATATATTACTATAAATAGATGTATATATAATATTTATATATTTTAAATTTAATATTTATATAATTAATTTTATATATATAATATAGAATATTTATTTATATATATAATATATTCTTTATATATATATAAAATCTATAAATAAATAATATATAAATCAATAAATATATATAATAAATTTGATATTACATCATAAATATTATATATATATATAAGATATATAAATATATAAATATATAAATATAATATATTATAAATATATATAGATAAATATTATATATATTATATATAAATATATTATAAATATGATAAATAGCTATATTAATAATATATATATATTATCTATTCTATAGATTGATAGGCTATATGTAGATTATATAGATATTTATATAATATATAATATTTATATATATATCTATTTATATGATATATTTATTTATATATATCTATATCATATAGATATTATTTATTAAATATATATAGATTTTTTATATATAGTATATGTTTGATAATATAATTATATAATATTTTATTTCGTAATATATCTATATATATTATAGATATTATATTTATGTATGTATATATCGAATTATATATATATTTATTTATATATATGGAGATATATAGGTATTTATTTATAATTTATATAATATATTATTTATGTAGATATATATAGAATATATATAAGCTATATGTTTTTTTATTTATATATCTATCTATATTATTATATTATTTATCATTATCATATTATATATTTATTATTAATATAGTAGATTATTGATATAGTATCGATATTATATATTTAATTTATATATATTTATATTAGTTATCTATATATATATTTAATTATTATATATATATAATTGTATAGTTATATTTAGGTATTATCCATATTTACTATTTTATTAATATTATATATTTTTATATATAATGTCTATATTTATTTATATATATAAGTAGATATTCATAAAATATCTATATATAAGATATAGATTAGTTATATATGAGATTGAAAGTATATTTTATTTATATAAACTAGTTATATATATATATATATATATATATATATTTATATATATATATAGGATTATATATATATATATATATATATAATATATAAGATAATATATTCTATCTATATATATATAGATATATAAATATAGATATATATAAATATATATATATATTTATATATATATATATATATCTGATATATATTTATAATAAATAAATATAGATATATATTATATAAATATATATATATATATTATAATATATATAATATATATATATATATATATTTATAAATATATAATATATATAAATATTAAATTATATATAATATATAATTTATATATATATATATATATATATATAAATATATTTATATATATATAATATAAATATAGATATTATATATAAATAAATATTATATATATAAATAGATATATATATATATATATATTATTTATAATAAATATATATAAATATATATTTAAATATATATATATATATATATATTTATAAATAAATATATATATATATATAATATATATATTATATATAAATATTATATTTATATATAATATATATATATATTATATATATAAATATATATATTTATATATATATATATATATATAAAAATAAATATATATTTATATATATATATATATATATATATATATATATATAACTTTATATATATATATATATATATATATATATTAGATATATATAATATATAATATATTATATATATATAAATCTATATAAAAATATATTATATATAAATATATAGATATATATATATTTATATATATATATATATATATATTATCATATATTTAATATATATATAATATATATATATATTTATAGAATATATAATATATATATATATAATTATATAATATATATATATATATATATATATATATATTCTATATATAATTATATATATATATATATATATAAATATGATATATATATATATTTATATATTTATATATATATTTATTTATATATTATATATATATATATATATATATATATATATATATATTATATATATATTATATATATATATTTATATATATTTATTGTTATTAATATATATTATATTATATATAGATAATATTTATTTAGATATATTATATTATATATATTATTCTAATATATATATATATATTTATATATTAGATTATATATATATATTTATTATTATATATTATATATTTATTATGATACTATTTATATATTATATTTAAATAGTTGTATAGATATAAATATTTTAAATAAATATATATATAGCTATAAATAATTATAATATTAAATTATAAATAACTATTAAAATAAATATAAATATATAAATAAATATATAAAAAATCATATAATATATATATAAAATAAATAAATAATAGATATATATTTTTTTAGGGTGGATTATATGATATATATATATATAGTATATTTATATTTATGGATAATATATATAATATACTTATATTTAGTATATATATATAATTGCTTATATATCTATATATATATGTATTTATTTATTTATTTATATATATAGATTTATTTATTTAGATATATATATATATTTATATATAGCTATTTATATTTTATGTATATATTTATATATATATATTATTATATTATATAGTATTTATTTATAGATTATATAAATCTAAAACAAGCGATTAATAAGGAAATCTAAAAAATCAAGCGATAATAAGGCGCAATACTTAAGTATCCTTAACAAATACAAAGACAATATTAACAGATCGAAAAGAGAATACCACACAAATGTCATAAATATTGGAATCAATAATCCAAGAGAACTATTTACAAATTACTAAGGACACTAACAAAAACCCAAACTCCAGAGCCTCGGAACAATCAACGAATAAGCGCACAAACTCTTGCAAACTCATTTTGCTAACAAATTCAAAAAACAAATCATCCAGCACCAATCATAACCATACCCACGGAATTAAAACACAACAATGGGATAAATGGATAACCTTTCAAGATATTGAACAAAAACACCTCCTCAATATCATATCAATGATCAACACCACTACCTCCCCTCTAGATCCTGTTCCGGTGTCATGGTATAAAAAACACCAAAACTGAATTAGCTATACATATACAAAATATAGTAAAACCAATCACTATCTAAGTGCATCATGCCAGATCCGATGCCCTAAAACTCACATCCTTACGCCCTATTATAATAATTAAAAAATAATAAATTTTAGAAGCTCAATCTACAGACCCAAACGCCTACAGGCCCATAGCAGGCATACCGTTCATTGCACATAGTGATAGAAAAATAAAAAAAATTCATACAGCTTCAAGCTGCAAGATTTTATTGACACCACATGCACCACTTGACTCACATCAATTTGGCTCCGCCCTTCACATGGAGTCGAAACTCTACTTATAACACTCTATGGAATGACCTCATAAAGGGCACTGGAAACATGCAACCAAGGTTACATCCTCATATTCATTGCTATAGCACGGTGCCTTTGACCAAAGTCCACCACCCAACACACTTATTAACAGGACCCTCCTAAGCCTAGGAAATAGGAGGAACAACCGACGATTCTACAATGGTTCATCATAATACATCATCAAACCGATCAATACAGCGTTAAATTGGGTCAAGACACCTCTGAGCCATTCATACAAGGACAAGGTATTCCACAGGGCTCGGCCCTATCGGCCCTACCTTTTCAACCGATATCTCCAAACCCATCACAAATATATTCAAAAAAAAATAAGAGGTCAACCCACTATATCTACGCAGATGACATCAAGCTCACTCAAACCAATATAACACAAATAATCCCAAACTACCAGAACTTACTAAAACTGTATTCAGTGAAGCAAATACAGGCTGGCTGCAAAAATTAATACACCTTTGCATCAACCTAAAAAAAACTGAAGCCAATGTTCGTCAACAAGAAAACCAGGATACTACTCTCCCAGAAACAATAACAATTAACGATACAATAATCCCAATCAAAAAAGGGAAGTAAAATACCTAGGCATATAATTAGACAACACACATTAGTATGATCCCTCACATAAAAAACAAAAACCGTGAAAACCATATTCTATAAACTCAAAACCATTCAACACCTACGACCAAATACTATGACACACATGACTTCAGATCTGTTATCAGCACACTCTCATCACTCCTCACTTTGACTATTGTAATAGGTCTACTTATCGGCCTCCCTCTCACAACATATTAACCTTACTCCAACGAGCTCAAAACATCTGTGCCCTGAGTAACAGCAAAAGGCCCGCCTCACGGACCACATAACTCCCATCCTCGCTGAACTACACTGGCTTCCCATAAATAGTAGAATATCATACAAAATACTCTTAACCACATTTAAACTTATCAACGCATATCACCTTACCACATCTAACCACTCTACTACATGCTCCAAAAAGAACATAGAACCCTGCAGACAAAATGCAAACCCACTCACTAGACATAAAAAAATCAATTCGAAAAAAAAAACAAAAAAAACCACAAAGCTCAAGAGCATTCTCATATGCAGCCCCCACCCTATGGAATTAAACTCCCACTAACCAAACCTCGCAAAATAAAGGATCTCCAGACATTCCGGAAAGAACTAAAAACATATCTGTTTAAAAGAACACTTTTTTATAAACCTTAATCAACCCCATCCATCCTCCTCACCCACACCTACATAAAAAATCCTCCCTAACACAGCCAGTGAACAAAAGCCTCAAACCTCAACACAACATAAGAAAACAAACCACTTCGAAACCATGATTAATAACTGACTAATGTAAATATTTGACTGAATGTAAATAGTTCAGCATATGTATAATTAGGTTATGCTCCATGTTATTGTTCCGGATGAAAAGTTAATTTTGTACATAGTTTAAAAGAAAATACTAGGTCTATGTTAAAAACAATGTTTCCATAGATGTTAATTGTAACACTGTTCATTAAGGTATTTTGTAAAACGCCTTTGATCTTGGGAAAAAAGCGGGTGGGTATAGAAAGAAAAGTGATAAATAAATAAATAAATAAATATAAAATATTATATATATAAATATATATAGATATAAGATATAAATATAAATAAATAAATAGTATGATATATTATATATATCGATATATATAAAAATATATATTTAAATAGATATATACTCATAAATATAGTATAAATAAATATATATAATATATTATAAATAATCATATAGATAGACATAAAAAAGATATTAATAATATATTTGTAAAATAATATATATAAATAAATATATAAATATATATATAAGATTCTATATAAGTATATAATGAAATAAATATATAAATAAAGAAATACATAAATAAAATATATAAATATCATATCAATATATTATATATAAGATAGAGATAAAATATTATATAGAGATATACAAAATATATAATAAATAATATATAATATATATAAATAAAGTAATAAATAAATATCTTAGATATATATAAATAAATATAGATATATAAATACATAAATAAAACATATATATATACATAAATAAATATATTAAATATATATAGAATATATATACATAATATATATAATATATATAAATAAATTATATATTATATAAATATATATCTATAAATATATAACTAAATAAATATATATATATATATATAATATATATAAATTATTATATAAATAAAAAAATAGAGATATATATAAATATATAATATAATATATAATATAAAATATATATATATAATTATAAATAATAAAGATATAGATATATTAGAAAAGAATAAATTATATATATACATAAATAAATATATATATATAAATAAATACAAAATATATATATATATAATATCTATATAAATATACATAATATATAATATATAATATTAGACAGAAATATTATATATATAGAACGATAGATATATATATATAAAGATAATATAGATAAACTAATATAAAAATAATATAAATTATAAAAATAACTAAAATATATATATTAAATAAATATATATTATATAGAGAATAAAAATAATGATAAAATATATATATATGATATATAATGAATATATATATAGAGATATATAATGTGAATAAACTATATATATATTGAAATATAAATACATATATAAATAAATACAGATATAATATATATATACCTAAATATATATATAGAGATATTATGATATATAAATAAATATATAAATATATATATATTATATATATATAATAAATAAATATAGCATATATATATAAATAATATATATATATATATACATAAATATATAATATATATACAATTATCTATATAAATATATATATAGATATATAAAATATTATATATAAATATATAATATAGAATATATATATAAATTATATATATAAATAAATAACTTTATATATTAGAAATCACAATAAACACATATGTATATATATAGAATATATATAATAAATAAATATATATATTATATTATGATAAATAAATATATATATATATATTATATCTTATATATATATATATATATAAATATATAATAGATATATAATATATAATAAAATATAAATTAAATATATAAATTATATATATAGAATAAATATATATATTATATATAAATAAATATATATATTATAAGAAATCTATATATAAATAAAGAAATAATATATAATAAATCAAATAATATATAACGATATATATATAGATATAAAATAAATATACTATTTATATATATAAATATAGATAAATATAATATAGATATATATATATATAATTAAATATATATATGAAATATATATAAATAAATATATAATATATATATATAAAGAAATATATAGTTAACTAAAGTACTAAAATATATATATAAATAAATATATAAAATATTATATATAATATAAATATATATAAATAATATATATATATCATATAATATGATATATATAAATATATAAAAAATAAAATAAATATATATAAATAGATATATATACGATAAATAAATATATATATATAAATATATAAATAAATATATAAATATATATAAAATTAAATATATAGATATATATATAAATAAATAAATCTATATATAGATATATTAAATATTATATATATAAGATAAATATATAAATAAAATATATAATATTATATATATAAATATATATATAACTAAATAAATATATATATACTATATAATAAAAAATAAATATATATATATAAAATAAATCTATAAATATAATATATATATATCACATCATATATATATATATTATATATATAAATAAATAATATCAGAAATATAAATATATAATATAAATTATATATATCGATAAATAGAAATAAATAAATAAATAATAAATTATAAATAAATATAGAAATATAAATAAAGAGTTCTATATGAACAAGTACAAGCTGAAATTGACAGAACATGCAAACAGGGAACTATCCTGATGCAGTCATGGGTGACTGGAACGCAAAGTTGGCAACACACAAAGA
>JAWIIG010000119.1:50000-67500 GCA_033557465.1 Ichthyophis bannanicus
ATATAACACATATGGGATATCATCCGGGATGGCAGCATAGACGTTTGGACGTTGTGACGTCCAAAAGCATCATGTGCTTTAGAAGCACGACCTGGCAGACAGGATGACTGCTCCGTTTAACGTTTGACCTTCCGCATTGCTGATTCCACTACCAAGGAATGGTGGGGGGGTCGGGTATTATGAGATCCTGGAGAGGGTGCCACCTCATACAGAGCATCAGTTGCTGAGGCAGGGGGAGGAGGAGCCCTTCAAGGTGATATCCACATTTCCAGGAGGCAGACCTGCAAAGAAGGATTTATAAGAGACGTTAGGTTGTCCGTTCCTGCAGTGGCGCCAGTGGTAAGCGGAAGGTCAGGAATGGGAATAGCCAGATAGGTTGCCATGTCAAAGTGGAATGTCTGAGACGAAGGTCATCCAAGGGAAAACATCCATGGCAAAGGTAGGTTTGCAGTAGCAGCCTCAGTACCAGAGGGTGCAGACTGATTATGAACAGAACACCTAGTGGTGGTGTGGAGGCACTTGCGATCAGGAGACAATGCAGGAGGTACTTCATTGATCACTCCGGGTATCAACTCCACACTGGGTATCAATAGTACAGCCCTTGATGTTGTCATCGGGGGCTGCTGAAGCGGCACCAGGACAACTGGCGTGGCATAGCAAGTCTCCGTAGACCTGCGTATCCTGAAACAACAATGTGCAGTTTCAAAACACATCGTGACCCAATCCTCAGGAGTACATATCGGTCATGGAGTAGGCATCTAAGAGGGTGACTCGATCGAAGTATGCATTGATGGTACGGACATCGGTATCAGCAATGCCAACACACAGAACCCGGTCTGAGTGTTATACATTGTTTTGGACGGTAACAAGGACATGCAATGACATGCGTTGGGGGAGGGAGAGGCACTCCATACCGTTGCTAGTGACACGATATCGGTACTGCTCGGAGCGGATATCTACGGCAAGCATGGCTGTGGTATGTTCTGTGAGGGGTGAGGCCCTGGAACAAACTGAAACCCCTTTGATGCTTTGGGGCCAGGTGGCTCCCGCAGCCTATGTGAGGGCAATGTTTGTTTGAGGGTACGGACGGAGCCATCCCCATGCTGGCCATGAGGCGTACCACGCAAGCATTAACTAGTCCTCAGAGACGTTGTGTGGGTTACCTGATCCTGTAGAGTGGGGACAGCTTGTACCCCATGTGGCATGGGACAAATGTTATCGAGGGAGACTTGAGGACGTCATGCTTCCAGCACCGTGTTTGGACAAGGCAATGCAGGCGGGAAATGGTCATGACCTATACTGGTTGGACAACAGTAAATGGAGTTTAAGCAGGAAACGTTGTTTCCACAGTCATAGCATCCCCTCAGTGACGTTGGCTCCATGATGCAGAGGCCTTGTGCCCCAAGAGGTTGGGACATGAGGATGCGGAAAATGTTTATCACGATTCTGGACATACACCCCCAGGGGTACCTGTGTCGGTGGCACATACAGCCGCACACACACGATAACAAGGGAGATAGGTGTTGACATCATTTTCACACAAAGGTTTCTGCGGTGACAGGAGGACGTCCTTCGGGCTCCATGGAGGCCTCAAACACTGAAGGGAGGCTCTGGAGAAGGAGGCAGTTCAGCGCGCAGGCGCAAGGGATGTTGCCAAATACGTTATGATCGTTAGCTGGGCAGCATTCCCGTGCAGGCTCTGTCGGTACTGACAGTCACATATGTGATGGCTCATTCCTGCTTGTACCTGTAGATGCGTCTCGGCAGATAGCAGACAATCCCAACTGCACTCACATAACTATCTACACAATGGTGATCCCATGGGGGTCATGAGTCGTAATGGCTATGCGTAGCATACATACCTGCCTGTGTGTGTGCGGTGTCCAGGGCCGTAGGCAGCCCATATGTGTAGACAGGACCGAGTCTCTGTGCAAGCTGCTGCTCCAGGGGGCTGAGCATGGTTGGTAGGGGGCCGCCGCCACCTGTGCCATGTGCATGCTGTTCTTCCTCACACATGTGCTGGCGCACACCTCTTTTGATGTCGGAGAACCTCTTTTTGAGGCTCTCTATGTCCCACGGGTGTCCCCCTGCCTCAGCCACGCTTCTGCTTACCTCCTCCCACGCCGCATTCCGCCCTGTTGTTGATGTCCGTGTGCTCAGCCTGCCAAAGAGAACCTCGTATTGCTCTAGCACCATGGATAGGAGGTTGTGGTTCTCCCCATCTGTGAACCGTGTGGCCCTCCTTCTCAGGCTTTCAGGCACAGGGACCCTCTTCCTTTTCCCAGTGTGTCTGCTGGGAGCAGGCTGGCCCCTTGCTGATGGCTCACCCTCCATAGGGCCTGCAGGTCCTGGCCCCAGTGGCACTGGTGGGCCCACCTCCCCCACCCCCTCACCCTCACCCTCTCCCAAACTCGCCCTCCCCCTATACCTCTCTCTATCCATCCCTCTCCCCCTCTCTCTCTCCCTCTCTCTATCCCTCCCTCTCCCCCTCTCTCTCTCCCTCTCTCTATCCCTCTCTCTATCCCTCCCCCTCTCCCTCTCTCTGTCCCCCTCTCTATCCCTCTCTCTATCCCTTTCACTCTGCTCATCCATCACCCTCCTCTCACATGTCCGCTCCCCACTCCCCTCCTCACCGCACATCATCCCTTCTGCCTCTCCTACACCACGTACAACACAGACACAACAGCTATATACTCAATAGCAATAAACCAACACAGTAAACGGAACAATACACCCAACACTACAGAGACAAATGACAACAACAAACTATTTCGCTACAGATACAACACACCTCCTACTATGAACCCTCACCAACCTATTCCTCCACAACCTATCTCTCACAAAACTATACTTCCTCCAACAACCCTCAACGTTTTCCAGGCGTGTAGTGTTTTTATATTTGTTTTTGCACGTTGGTTACATTGCGCATGCGACATTGTGCGACGGTGCTGCTTGTGCGCGGTGCGTAACTGCAATTACGCATAGGCGTTCGTTGGTGGGTTTGGTTGTGTGCGAGGCGCGCATGTGCAACTCTTTGCGCATGTGCGTTTGTGTGTGCATCGTCACGCACAGGCAACGCATCCGGACAGGCATAACGAGATGCACATGGGCGCCGTGCACAAACCAACAAACATAAGCATCAAATTGCACATGCGCCTCGCACACATCCACACGCACATGCGCTATCATTTGAACGTGTGCGGCGCGCACAGGCAAACGCCCATGCGTAACGGATTGCACATGCGCAAACTGTTGTACAGGGGCGCCGCGCACAAGCGACGCCGTCGCACAACGGCGCATGCGCACTCTACGGACATCCATTTACCTATATAAAATGATGCCGAACATTTGGCCACATTGAGGGTTGTTTTGTAGGCGCTGCGAGTGTTGTTTGGGAGATAGAGAGAGCTGAGAGCAGGTGTTGTTACTAGTGTTGTTTGTAGTGTATGTAGTGTTTTACTGTTGTCTGTTGTGCTTGTAGTGCATGTACTGCTGATTGTAGTGGTTTCTGTAGCATTTGTAGTGTTGTATTGTGGTATGTAGTGATTGTAGTGCTCATTGTAGTGTTCTTTGTTGTGTTGTCTGTAGTGTCTGGTCTTGTGTGGCTAGTGTCTGTATTGTTTTGTAAGGTGTCCAGTGTTTCGGGAGGTGTGTGTGTGTGACCACAGTGGAGGGATTGATGGCGGAGATATATGTTGTTGCATGTGCCCGAAGACGTGGGCGGATGCTGCGGTTGCTGGACAGGGGATATGGTGTCCATGTGGCTGTGGCACAGGGCATGGGTGTGGACCCGCAGCAAATCAGACCTGCTCCTGTGGAGGCGGCACAGAGATGTGCTGTGCGTAGACGGCGCAGACGGCGTGCCGAGGTGCAGGCTCGGCAGACTCGCCTCTACAGGCCCAGGGCCCAGCTCCAGGGCATGCGTGAGGACCAGGTCATCTCCCTTTACCGACTAAGCACAAGGGCTATTAGGGGGCTCTATGAGGATCTAAGACCTGACCTGGAGCCCCTGACTGACCGGTCCCATGCCATACCAGGTTTAGTCAAGCTCCTTGCTGCCTTACATTGTTTTGCCTCTGGCTGTTTCCAGTCATCTGTGGCCGCAGTGGGTGGCATGAGCCGCCCCACCTTCTCACGCTGTCTCCACCAGGTACTGCGTGCCATGGTCAGCCGGGTGGGGAATTACATAGGCCTTCCCCACAATAGGCAACAGTGGGGGACCCTGAACCAAGCCTTTGCGGCGTTAGCCGGGATACCACACGTGATGGGAGCTATTGATTGTACACATGTTGCCCTGGTCCCGCCCAGAGACAGGGAGGTGGTGTTCCGCAACCGCAAACACTACCATTCCCTGAATGTTCAGGTTGTATGTGATACTAATCTGCATATTCTGAATGTGGTCCCAAGGTTTGCAGGGTCCACCCACGACTCCTATATCCTGCATCGCTCAGCACTATTTCAGCAATTTGAGGAGGGACAGTATGGGGACTGTATATTGCTGGGTGAGTATTTCCAAATATATCATGACATCATGCATATATGTGTGTGTTTGAGTAACATCTCTCATATAGTGCGCCGTTTCCTCTATGTGCAGTTGGATATTGAACTCACATTCAGCAGACAGAGGAATGTTATGAGTTTACATCCTTAGGGGGTTGTACACGTTGAGTAACAGGGGACATGATTGGACATGTAACATCAGTTTTGAAACAATATCTGTGATAAACGTGCTGATGGTGGTGTTGGAACTATGCACCTGTGCAGATGTGTATCCTGGTTGTAGTTTGCTACCTGTGTGTGTATTTCATGTAGCCACAGGGAGGGGGAGGGGGTTTAGTGTCCTTCTCACCCAGCTGTGCATACGTGGCTTTGGATTAGAACTGCGGTATGTCCTGTAACATTTATGTCCTTGACAATCAATGCACCTAACACTTGTCATGTGTGTGTGACGGCAACACACTCACTCAGTACTGTGGTTGTTAGCCATTTCATGTTAGCTAATGGGGGGGGGGGGTTGAGACGTATGATGTATGTTCCTGACCTTTGCAAATGGGAGTACATGTTTGCATCGGAATGTTAATGGTTTAGGCCTGTGCCATGGCAGGGGGGGCAAATAGTCTAGGGTTTGCATTACCTTGGGCCACTGCAGATGTGTGGTACGTAGGCATCATTGTATGTGATTATCCTGCTGTTACTCAGCATTTGGTAAAGGTGACAGCAAGGGCAAGGGGCCAACTTGGGGCCATACAGAGAGGTATTGGTAGCACATACACAGGAATGTAGTCAAACTCAGTAACTGTGATATTGGTAGGCTCATGTGGGCTACAGTGTGCAATTCTGTGGAGCGCTGATCAACACGGATGGGAACATGATGGGGACAATGCCCAGGGTGTCTACTAACATGGTTGGTGGTCAACAAGCAACAGCATATGGCGTCAGGCTGCTATATGTAGATATGTAGACCTTTCAGGACACGGGGTGTGGAGGTGAACTTGTGTTGATCTTGTCAGACCTCCAGGTCAGACATGTTGTGTGTTGGCACCTACATTGCCTCACAACACATTATTGTGGTGTTTAGTTTGCTAACATATACTTTTCACATGTTATCTGTGTATTGGTGGTTTAGTCTAACCTTGGTGGTGGTAGTGATTAGAACATTAACTGCATAACAAGACGCATGTGCTACACATAGCGTATCTGTGGAGGCACAAATGGGACTGTGGTGTTGTTTGGCATGTCTGCACAGAATCAAGAGGCCCTTTGTTCCATTTCTATCACCAGAGGTCTTATTTTGGCAAATGTACATTTCTGCTGTCAGAGCTTTCTGTCATGAGGTGTTATGCATTTGTTTCTCACGTCTATACCTGTGTCAATTTGTGCTGGCATGCGTCCATGTATTCACCTGAAACATTTCGTTTTGCAGGTGATGCAGGGTATGGGTGTCGCCCCTGGCTGCTGACCCCTGTGCGTCAGCCACGGACACGTGCAGAGCGGAGGTACAATGAGGCCCATGCCTCCAGCCGCTCTGTCATAGAGCGCACCTTTGGCGTGTTGAAAAGTCGCTTCAGGTGTCTGGATAGGACAGGTGGGGCCTTACAGTATGAGCCAATGACTGTTGCAGAGATAATCCTAGCCTGTTGCATCCTGCACAACATTGCTCTCAGGCATGATATTCCTGCAGAGATTAATGAGGATCTGGAGGAGGATCCACCGTGCCCCCCTGTACATGGCAGTGGTGACACACAGGCGGGCACAGCGGTCAGGCGGAGGTTGATTGCAGAGATATTCACTGGTATGTATTGCATATATTCCCACATATATGTGTTGTTGTGTGCGTGTGATGGTTATCACGGGTGATGTTTCTGACCATGTAGCTATCTGCTGCAACACTGCATTGTCATTACACTGAACATCCAATGGTAGCATATAGCCATGAGTGTGTGATGGGCACTGTGCACAGGGCACAACAGCAGCTGTTGGTGTATTGTGTGGGTCGGTGTGGATACACCTTTCGGAGCTTTTTGGGCTGACAGTACCAGTCAGTGGCTGTTTGTGTTAACAACTGCTGTGCTAACCCAGTTATGTCTTTTTCTTGTGTGTGTGGAGCACGGTGTCAGGCATATGGTACGGGGTTCACTGTGGGAGGGAGGCACATGTTTGTGGAGAGCTTTCCTGCGGGCTCTTTGTTCATCTCCTACAATCTGTAGGTGCTTGTGTGTGTGTTATGCTCCGGTGCGCTGGCTATGTGTGTATGTTTGTTAGGTATGGTGCAACGTGTCAGACATAGCCCAGTACACATGCGCATGACTACGTTCCCATGATGTGATTGCTTACTTGGGACGGGTGTTGGTGCAAACACACATTGTCCCGTACGGAATACCTCCTCACGTAGCACAGACATGGATATGGTGAGTCATGTGGACATGTGCAGTGTGGAGCCAGGGGTCCATATCATTGATACTGTTTTTTTTGGAGATGAGTCATTCATTGCAGTATTTTACATGTCGACACATACAGAGGTTCAGCGGGTCAGATCACCAAGGGGTGAATGACTGTAGCCAATGGTGACACTGCATGTGTGGGTGATGTTTGCGGTTTGCAGTTTTTTCATTTGCCGCATGGCATATGTAGGTGATACTATCTCAACATTTGCCTCCTGGCTCTGGGACATGTTGTGTGTAGGGCAGGATAGCACAGTCCACATCCACAGATACCTTGTGGACACTAGCAAGGGATGTTATGTCCGCATACACACACCGACCTAGATGGGAGTCATTTAGAGCAGATGCACATATAGCCTATCCATGGTTTAACATTCTCACTGTCACACAGTGGGATGAGATGTAGCCATCATGGTCAGGTGACAAACAGATATGGGGGTATTGTTTGACAGGCATGGTGCTTACATTGTCATGTTTGTCAACACATGCGCAGCACACAACTGTCAGTATTATTTGGTGTAGGAGATGTACACTGCAGAAGATGCATTTGCACAGTGGATACAGGAGGTGTTGATGCATATTTCCGGGTGTCACAGCTATTTAGACGGGGATGACACACAACATTTGGAGAACACTACACATGGAGATGGGGTATTGGTGTCAACATGGGTGACACAGTCAAATAGTGTCACCTTGGGATGCGCCCCAAACATAGTGGGTGCAGACACGTCTTTGGACCAGTGCGCGGAACAACAGAGGGGGAGGGGAGGCAAAAGTGGGATTCTGGGGACCTTCACTTAGCATCAGACATCTACATGCTGCCCTCCCATGTGAGATATCAGTACAGTGTGAGAGTGAACAGTCATTCGGCAGGCCATGTTGTGGTGTCTGACAGCTGGGGACAGTGATTTGCAGTGTGGGATTCACAGCTAGAACATGTCATATTGTTTCTGTCTGGTGTTTTGTCCACTCCACAGGACATCATTCCTGAGGATGCTGTTCCTGTGTGGCATTTGCACGTGACGGTACATCAGCCAAGATGCTGTGGTCCAGGGTATGTGGATCTTCAGCTACATTGTATGTGTGTGAGGTCAGGGGGAGAACATGTCGTCTGGGATGTGTCATATTGTGCAGATGTTGTTGTTCATTTATTTTCCTTGAGCCTCCCTGACCCATATCTTGCTGTTGTCACACATCTCCCCATGTGTTTGTGTACAGTATATCCACTGGACAACTTGTTCAGCCATATTTACAGCAGAGCTACATGTGTGTGTGTTTAATCTTGTTTGCTGAATCCAACACTTGCTGCCTCCAGCAACATAGTTCGATCAGACATCAATAGGGTATCTATGCATGTGACTGGGCGGTTATGTGCACAATGTTGCACTTGTGCACATACAGGCCATGTATTACAGCTGTCCCGCTGACCTACGCATACTGTGTGGGTGTGTGTTTATGGGTTAACTAAGTGGTGATGCAGTGTCCTGGCATGGTACATTATCATGTGCGTTGAGGGGTGTGGGTACCCGGGGGGCATTGTTGGGTATGCTACCTCTACCGTACTGCTGTTTACCTTGTCATCATGGTCAACATGTGTTGTGGGCTGTGAGCAGAACTCTGTTGTGTGTTTGGTGGGACGAGTGTTGAACAACTTTTCTTTCTCTCATATATAGGCATAATGTGGAGATGCATCACGAGTGACTTTACATGCTGATTCTACATGTTTGGCTGACATTGTCTCCCTTCACTGTGACCAGATGTGGCTATGGAGTAGCTGAAGGAATTGATGACATACACATGATGCACAAACGGGGTATGTTGTACCTTTCTTATTTGGGGATTAAATCTGGCTGTACCTGTTGTTGGGTTTCGTTTCATCTAATGGACATGTCATGTTGCATCTCTGTGGACACATACAGATGCATATAGTGTGTTGCTGTGAAATGGCTGTGTGACATGGAATTGTAACTAACCATAGCCATGTGAGACCCGTGTCTGCATTGACATTTACTGATGGCTATAATCTGATTTAGATTTGATGTCCATATCCTGTAATGTTTGTCTTTGCATCCCTTTATTCCCTATTTTGTGCGTTTTGGATTTTGGCAATTTGTGGTGTTTTTGCACAGTGTCTAATAAGACCATACTTATCCTCTTGTGACACAGGACAGGAGACATAATGGACCCATTTCCTCCGGTGCACCTGGGCTCGCCATCCAACACCTGTTGTGGGACAGACCACCATGTACGTGTTTCTGGAGATATCTGCCATTGGATGTTTGACGTTTGAGAGTGGAACACAGGCCTGTGATGGACATTTTTGCTCTTGGACTGCTGGTTTGGCCATGACTGACCTGTACAACACACAGTTTGTGCCATGCTGTGGCTGAGAGTCATGCTGATTGCAGGGACACAGATGACCTTTCACGGAGTGTGTCATATTGGAATGTGCCACCTTATTATGCATTCCCATGTTTGCAAGGGATGTTTTGAACTGCTCAGTTGGATTGCAGAGACACCTTGCTTTTGGGACACTGTGCGCATCAGGGACTGACATTCAGTATGTATTTTGGACATTTCTCCACAGTTGGTTGGTGTATTGGTTTTGGCCATGTGTGTGACAGGGCACACAGGATACGCTCATCTGTTTATTTTAACAAAAGCATACAGGCATGTTTGTGGCATAGAGGCACAGATGGAGCAGTCCAATTGCCCTCCACCTGGACATGATACAGGCTTTGACACAACCACATGTTCATGGCCACCACCATCCTTGATTGATGTTTGGGGTGGGCAAGGGTGATTACATGCATGTGTGGCATCACTGTATCATGTTTGTGTGCGGATGGTGATTGTGCTTGTGACTAACTATGTTTGTGAGACACAGAATGTGGATCTATGGCCTCTGTGTGGTTCATTGTAAGATGTTTGGCCATCATTTGCTTATGAACATGCTGGTTATTGTGTTTGTTTACTGTGCAGACGTGACACTCTGCATGTGTGTACACACCTTGCATTGCACGTCTGCACAGTCCTGTTTGTCCCCTGCAGTAACGTCAATCTCATTGCACCATTACATTTGGTGTGTGTCAGTGTGGGTGTCCATTGTCCTCCTGCACTTCTGCAGTCCATGTACCATGCTATATATGTCCAGACACTGTCTACCCACATAAACATGCAGGGTGTACCTCCTGCATGGTATTATGTCTGTAGCTTTCTGAAGGGTTTTTGATGTCTAGTCTCTCTGTGTTCATGTGCCTCTGCTACCTGTTAGCATATGGTCATTCTGCTTGTGATGATATTTGGGGTGTGCATTGTAGCATATCTGTCTTGAGGATCAGCCATTATGTGGTTCTGGAACATTACGGTCAGAGCTTTTTTTGTCACATTACAACATTGCCCCAGCATCTGTTTTCTTCATTTGTGTGCCTCCTGTGTTGGGTGATGGCTATGTTTCAGGGGTCCGGTGATTTTTGTCGTTTCGTCATCATGCAACGCCTACAGTCTCCATGCACTGATATCTGCGACACACAATTGAGCCATGCTGCAACAAGTGGGGTGTGTGGGCCTGTTACCCAGGGCATAGCATGCACCTGATGCACATTATGTCTCATGTCTTTCATGTGTGCTCAGGGCAGTGACATTTATGTAGCATGTGGGTTTTTAACCTGCTACATATGTTTCCATCTTTCACCATGGAGGGACTCACCTTGATATTATGATTGCAGTGTATAACGTATGTGTGAGGAGCGACCATAATAAATATGTGTATTTGACAGACATTTGTCTCTTTTACTACTTGATCATGGTGACAATCATGCAACACAATGGGTGCCTTTGATTCAATCATGACTCCTTGTGCCCCAGAGACTCCATGGTTTCCTTGACGGTGTCCCTGCAGTGACTTGAACAAGGCACATGTAGTGCCAGTGTGAGATGAGGCCTGTTTGGTTTGTGTCCAAGACAGCTTTGTGCGCACTAGGCTACTCCTCCACTCTTTGTGCACATTTACACTTGTGTCTACTGATTTGCTGGTCATGTCCACAGCCCACCTGTGCTCACATCCTTGTACAATGGCAGCTGTGTATGTGTCTGCTGTTTGGCACATCACTGGGTATGATACGTTCCCATACAGACCCTCCCTTTGGACTATTACTTCTGCCTTGTGCTCATTGTGTTCTTTGTGGGTGTGTTTGGAGGCATGTGTTTGAACTCATTGGTTTGCAGGTTTTATCCCCACATTTGTATTTATAGTTTTTCGATTATGATAACTGAGCCATCATTAAGCAGCAGGTTCATCACCTATACACACACCCTTGTCTGTCGTCATTGTACAGCAAGGTGTGCACTCAGTGCTCCCTAGCCATCATATATTATCTGTTACATAGGTCTCTTTCGTGATGGTCTTTACAGTGCAGTGCACCTGGGGGTTTTGTTGTGTTGCGGTTCTGGTGGTGTGTGTTAGAGCTGTCGTCATGTTGATTTGTCTCCTGTCATGCCCGAGATTGCTACCCAGCTCCACCAGGCATCCTCTGCTACCCTTGGGGTTTGGTTTCTTTCCTCTTTTGCATGCTTTATCGACTGCATAACATCTCATTGTGTGTGTGTGCATGTGTCCATGGAGCCAAATACAGACTGGGATCTGATCTGTAAACACCAGATCTGCATGTGCATTTGTTCATGTTTCTTCTTGGGGGGATTCCTGTCCTTATAACCAGCATGCATCTTGTGTGATGGCTTGGACTATTTCTGTATGCAGACTTTGCTACTGCGCTCACGTTGGTGGTGTGTCCTAGCGTTTTTTCCATTTGCATTTGTGGTAGTGGTCGTAGGTGTGATCCCTCTCTGTTCCCTTAGATGTGTGTGCTTGTCCTGCAGATGTGGTTTCGATTTGTTTTACGGTCATATGTCAGCAGATTGTTGTTGTGAGCACATTGTACCCTCATCTGAGTTGTGAGCCATGCTTCTGTCCATCTTCTGTCTGCCAGCTGTTGTGCCATCCTACCCTGATGTGCATGCTGCTACGACACGTCCTGCACGCCTACACCTTCTTGCATTTCATGTCCCCATGGTTGCCTCTCGTGTGTGTGCTGTGCATAGCACTGCTACTCCACTGTCATCCAGATATTTCACCTATCCTGCCATTTCAGCCTCCTGTGCTGGACACATCTTCCCATCCTATGTCACACACTATCATTACAGCATGGTACATTGCCATCACTCTGTACATAGCTACACCTATCTCCAATATGTTTGTCCATTTGTGTAGCTGCCACATGGACTGGGGCTGCTTTTTGTAGTTGAGCACCTGTGATCTCTGTTCTTGTTTTACTTCTGCATTGCCTTTCCTTTCAGCTCTGTGACGTGTTTAGGTTACATATGTGTTTGCCACATACCTCTGCTGCCCCTCACATTTGGGGAGCTTAGTGCTTCTGGAAAACGTTTTTGGGTTGACCTATACATGATTGGGGCATCTTATGGCACACCTTCCATTCAGTCAGTTTATGGGGGATCTACTATGCTGCCCTGGGAGTTGCCAACATGTGAACATGGACGATGGATAGCATTATAAATCACCTTTGCTGACGTGGTTGTTTATGATGTGCATTCTGGTGCACCCTGATAGGTGCAATACTCTCTGGTGGGCTTCTGTTTAGGTGGCAGCACAGATTGATGTACAGGTGCATGACGTAGACAGACTTACCTAAGCCAACGGTAATCACTGCTCATCTAACACCATGACGCCTGCACCATCAGTCACTGTCCTAACCATTGTGCTACACTGCTGTTCCTTCTTGCACGTCTGCTCACCTACTTACGATTTCCATGCGTTACAATGCACAGTGATGCCAGCACAGACAGTGCTTCGACCTTGCCCTGCCACATACGTCACCCTGTAAAGCGCCCTATACGCAACATTGTGGGGTGCCTTGGTGGACAGTGCACCTTCAAATGTGATCTTTAATGTACATTGTAGGGCGCCTTATGCATCACCTTATATTACAGTGCTTTTTGATAGTGCATTTGCTAACAGTAGAAATTACAATAAAATGTGACATGCCTCCTAGATCGCTATTCCTCATAACAGGTAATGGCTCAATCAGCCTTATTCATTGTGCACAGCACGGGATTGAACCCATGATGCCAGCACTATTGGTCAGTGTTTTCAGCATTGTGCTATGGCTCTGTTCCTGTGTCTGGACATTTGCGCACCGCCTTATGCCCTTCACAACTGACAGCGCACCGCCTGATGCCGGCCAAAACGCACAAGATGGACAGCGGGCAAAATTAACAGCGCAACGCCTAATGCCGCACGAACTTAATTACTGCCGCCCACAATTAACAGCGCAACGCCTAATGATGCCCAAAATTATTATGCCTCCTAAAGCAGTTTTAACCATGAAACTTCATGCCTCAGCCAGCCTTTTTCCTGGCGCACGATGGGGGATTGAACCCCTGATCCTTGCACCACTGCTCAGTGTCTTCAGCATTGTGCTACGGCTCTGTTCCTGTGTCTGGACGTTTGCGCACTGCCTTATGCCCTTCACAACTGACAGCGCACCGCCTGATGCCAGCCAAAACGCACAAGATGGACAGCGCGCGGGCTACTGGCGCCCAATATTAGCGCAACGCCTAATGCCGCACGAACTTAATTACTGCCGCCCACAATTAACAGCGCAACGCCTAATGACGCCCAAAATTATTATGCCTCCTAAAGCAGTTTTAACCATGAAAATTCATGCCTCAGCCAGCCTTCTTCCTGGCGCATGATGGGGGATTGAACCCCTGACCCTTGCACCACTGGTCAGTGTCTTCAGCATTGTGCTACGGCTCTGTTCCTGTGTCTGGACGTTTGCGCACCGCCTTATGCCCTTCACAACTGACAGCGCACCGCCTGATGCCGGCCAAAACGCACAAGATGGACAGCGTGCAAAATTAACAGCGCAATGCCTAATGCCGCACAAACTTAATTACTGCCGCCCACAAGTAACAGCGCAACGCCTAATGACGCCCAAAATTATTATGCCTCCTAAAGCAGTTTTAACCATGAAAATTCATGCCTCAGCCAGCCTTTTTCCTGGCGCATGATGGGGGATTGAACCCCTGACCCTTGCACCACTGGTCAGTGTCTTCAGCATTGTGCTACGGCTCTGTTCCTATATGTGCCCAGCAGCGCCCCACTTAGCCTTCCCACGCGCTAATGTCGGGCCCGCAAATGTGCGCGCCGCGCACACGTACGGTCGGCTTTTTTCCTTTTTCTGCCTGACCCGCCCACTCCTTATATGGCACAGGCACACTACCGCGGACCCGCACGATACGAATGTTTAGTAAACATCCCCCTAAATATATATAATAATATATGTATATATATATTTATATATAAATATAAATAGTGGAGGAGTGGCCTAGTGGTTGGGGCAAGGTACTTCAGGCCGGAAGGTCAGGGGTTCAAATCCCACTAGAGGACAGCAACCTTGGGCCGGAAGGACTGGGGTTTCTAGTCCCACAGGTGCTACTTGTGGTCTTGGGCAAGCCACTTAACCCTCCATAGCCCATGTTCCCTGTAAAATAGTTATTTCCAAGTTATAATGCCCTGTTCAATGTAATTTCAGTTTGTTCAATGTAAACCGCACTGATGCAGAATAGCGCGGTATATAAGAGAATATAAATAAATATATATACATAAATATATATACATAAATAAATACATAAATATAAATATATATATATAAATAAATATATATATATAAATATATAGGGGGATGTTTACTAAAAGCCGCAAATGTGCGCGCCGCAAAATAGCGCATGGAAACGCGGCACTGAAACGCGAAAAAACGCGTTTAAACGCCCCGCACATGTGCGTGTCACCCCCGCACAGGTACGCGGCTCACTAACGGGCCCCGTACAAGTGCGGGCCCGCAAATGTGCGATAGAGGCGTGGAACGGCGAAAGGAGGGCGGAGGAAGGCTCCGGAGGGGCGGAGGGACGGGGTCAATGGGTGGAGAGTGGGAGGGGAGAGGCTCCCCGCACAGTAGCGGGCCCGAATTTGCATGTAAAAACTACCGCGAGCGAAACACTTGCGGTAGAAAGCATTTAAAGGGAAGAGAAACCATTTCCGTCAGCAATGTACAGGAAAACCGGGGAAACCAGCAAAACGTGAGCAGTGTGATACATGTGCACAGCACAAAAGTGAACATAAAAATAGAAAATGACCACAACAGAACTATTACAAATAGTAAGTCAGCTGGGGAACAGTTATAGTGATGGCCAAATACAGAAATCACACCCAGCAAAGGTCCAGAAAAAAGAAATGAAGTTTGGAAGGGTCTACTGAGAGGAGACTCTTCCAAAAACCATTTCCACGTTATGGAGCTTTCCTGGGAGTGTTCGCTATGGTTGCCCAGTAATATCACTGTTGCCCAGCGTGGTGATATTTTGTCCCACAGTTCCCGTGGTCATTTCCGGGGTTTATGTGCACGTTTGTCACCAGACAGGGTGCATATGCCCACAGTAGAATTGCGTAGAGCAGGGTTGGTGACTCCATCCTGCCAGGCTTACTGCCTCCAGGGGCTGCACTGTCTCTGTGGCCAAAGTGTGGTACAGCGGACAGAGTTATTACCTCTAGGACCAGAGGGCAGAGGTTCAGAACCCAGCTGGGGCACCTGCCAGCCCAGTCCCTATATTTTACCCACCACTAAATAAAGATAGCGCAGACACCCCTGTATGCATGGGGAATACACCCATATTTTACCCAACACCGCACACACCCCACAACAATGGGCATTACCTACAGCCAAGTCCCCCAAAGGCAGTCCCATACTGCCACATTGCAATCAGGTCAACTGCTTTTTCTGAGAGAAGTTCATGCCAGCATGTTGGCGGACATGTACATGTGGTGCAGGGGGCAGTGGCTGCTAACCACAGAGGACAGAGGCACAGCCATGTGCAGGCTGGCACAGTCCACTGCAACAGACAGGTCCTGCCGGATCCACAGTCATGGACAGTCCAGGGAATCCAACCAATCTGTGGCTACACAGTGGTGCAGTGCACACAGACAGTGCATACAAGAACAGAAGGTCACAGGTTCAAAGCCCAGCTGGGGCTACTGCCAATCCTGCCCACATATTTTTCCCACAACTAAACACTGATAGTAAGGACACACCTTTCATGGCGGGGACATATGCAATGGTAAGACATCTATCTTTTACCCCACTGAGCACAGACACCATGAACAGGGGCAGTACCTAGAGCAGAATCACCCAAATGCAGTCCTGGTGGGCCACACACCAGTCAGGTTCCATGCTGACACTCATACAAATGCCTGTGCTGTATATCTATGCACCACCCCCATGGCATGTAGATGTAGCCCATGCATATTCATGAGGGATAGCAGGAAAACCCGAACAGTGTGATGCAAACCTGGACTGGAGTTGGGAATCTGTGCCGTAAAGCAGCAGCCATCAAGGGCAGACACACCCACACCCACAGGCCCCATTGGCCAATGTCTCCTGGAAAGGCAGAACATTGGACCGTGCATGCAGCACCCACAACGAGCACTTGCATAACTTACCAATGTCACCCTACACCTGAGGTATACGGTACACAGCTCGGAGACGTTTGCTAGGAGCACAGGCAGGCAGTTATCCATACGTTACGTACATACTGCTAGTTGACCCCATCCAAACAATCTGTTAGGTGTTTGCGGGGCATGCCCCAGCCCTGGCCTCTGACGGTGATTACCACCCTGGGGAGTGACCACCAGCTGTAATGCGTACCATATCCATGCCTTGCCATGCTCAGGACCGGTTTGGTGGGAAAGGCTACTTACCCCCTCAATCGTAGCACCATGATGGCAGAGGTGTGGAACTGTGTGTCTGTCTATACAGTGGGTGTTGGCTGCAAGCCCCTTCAACAGCCCGCACTGCCAGCACTGTTGCCAGTATTGGCCAGTCAATGTGCATAATGAGGTGCAAGGTACCATGGGTATAGCCAGGGCAGGGTGACGTGGCCAGGATGCATCTGCACTGGGCATAGGGCCCTGGCAGGGACATTGGCTGGGATATTGTAGTGTCCGGCCACCACCTACACAGACAGGGTGGCCAAAGCATGTCCTTCTGGGGGATCACGCTCACCCTGACTGTGCAGTGACCACAGCATGGCTAGGCCCCCCCATAGTGCTGTATAGTAGCTCTCTCATGTGATAGATATGGGTTTTCTTTGGGGCCCAGTCACTGATCTATCTGCCTGCTGTGTATGCAGACAGCCCAGTTCTGGGTGCATGCATCTCCATTGGGAACATGCACTATGGACTAACCAGCAGACTGTTTGTAGCTGGTAAATGTCTTGCTATAATGGCTTGCAGGGTGCAGTGGCTGTTGGCTTGCTGCAGGGGAATAGCTGGTGGTGGAGTGCAGCTTACCATACCCTGGGCTTATGTCTGTCTGCTATTGTGTTATGGCTGTGTATGGAGCTGCCTGCCTGGGGGGGGGTGGTGGTGTTCCTCAGCAGGACTGGGGTTGATGTTGCCCTCTACCGCCACCTTTGCAGGGAGGTAGAGT
>JAWIIG010000119.1:72500-75000 GCA_033557465.1 Ichthyophis bannanicus
CAGCACACCACCACTATCTGACATTGTCCTCCAGCAAATAGTGGAACACTGCAGCCGATGCACCCCTGAAGGTGTGGCAACCTTACACATACTAGATGCATTCGGTCTGCTAGCTAGCCCATACTACTGTAGGAAATGTGCGCACCCAAAACTGGGATGTCTGCACAATCACCAAGCAGTTTAGCAAGTGATTCGGCACCAAAAGGAAACCCATACATATCACTTACAAGAGATGCTGTTGGCACTATGGCTGCCCTAGCCACGCCATGGTAACTGCTTAGTCAGGGTGAGAGTGACCTTCCAGGAGGACATGCAGGGGCTACCTTGTCCATGCTGCTGATGACCACACACTACGGTGTCTGCTACATTGCCCTATGTTCTGCGCTCATGCATCCAGCCCAGGCCAGCCTGTCGGGGGTATACCCACAATACCTAGCTCCTCATTATGCACATTGGCAAGCTAATACTGGACACAGTACAAACATTGTGGGCTGAGTAAGGTCTTGCAGACATCACACACTGGATGTACAGACACACAATCCCACAGCTAGGCCATCACTGTGCTACTATAGATAGCTTTTGCAGTCTAGGCCAACTCAGCAGTCCTGGACACAGTGCAGGCATAGCTATGGTATGCAATACTGTTGCTGTCACACCCCAATGTGGGACACATTGTCGAACACCAGACGTGAGACACACTCCACAAACATCAAACATATTGGTGTCATAACACTCAATCACCATATTGTGCTTTACCTAGAAATTGATATCTGCTACTAATCTGTTCAACATGTTGCTATATGTGTATTGAATTACCAGGTTTATGGTGACAGCGCTAAGGTGCACACTTACTACTTGTGTGAGATGTACGCAAGGCCCAATATCATGTATATCCAATAGGCTTTGGATCATGGAGCCTGTGGGTCTATTCATTTATTCTCCTGATGGCCAGTACTGTCCGGCAGAGGTACCCAAATACAGTCCTGTTGAGTCAGACACTGTTCATTTTTCCCAAGTGTGCCTACGGAATATGCATGAGATATATCTGCATACCATGGACCAACACATTACATTGAACAACACCATCTTTATTTGACACATCATAAGATGTGCATGATTTGAGGCACTTCAGGACTGCATTTGAGTGAAACTGCTCTATGTGATGCACATGTTTCTCATATATGTACACTTTCTCAGAAAAAATACATGTATTGGCCATCTTTGCATTACCTGCACTACAGATTATTTTATGTTTCTTAAAATTGTGCGATGTCATAAACGTGGGGGCTTTTTGGCCAGGGACGACACACAGGATTTGAACTTGTGACCTTCACCTCCTGAGGGCAATGGCTGTGTGCTTTGCACCACCGTCTTGCAACAGAGACAGTGCATTCCCAGGGATATGCATGGGTGTTTGTCACACTGACCCTGTCTGTTGCACTCCACACCACCCACTTAAAAAGGAGTATGCCATGGTGTGCTGTGGACAGCTGCCACCAATTGCTCTGCCGTCAACATGCTCACATGGCCTTATATTGGAGACTGCATAAAACTTAACTAACAATTGACACTCCAGGACTGCATTTGGTTGACTCTGCTGTAGGTGATGCACATGCTTATGTGGTGGCTACTGTTGAAGGAAAACTACACATATGGGATACGATCTTAGGTTCTCATCAGCAAATAGCCACTCTTTACTGGCTTGTTTTAGAGGGGTACAATTATGTGACCTAGTTGGCCAGGAGCCACATACAGGATTTGAACCTGTGACCTTCTGTTATTGCACACACTGTCTGTATCCACTGCACCAACGTTTTGCAACATATATGCTGCATTCCCAGGGGAGTCCATGACTGTACATCCAACAGAGCATGTCTGTTGTGGTGGACGGTGCCAGACTGCACATGCCTACTGTACTGTCTGCTGTGTCTTTCAGCCAATGCCTCCTCCACCACCTGTACCCCTCAACCAACATGCAGACATGTCCTTATCTGGAAAACCCATTTCACAGAGTTCCCCAAATCCAGTCTTGGTGTTCCACACACTGTTCTGGTTTTCATGCTATCCCTCATACATATGCATGAGCTACATCTGCATACCATGGGGGTGGTGCATAGCTATGCAGCACAGGCATCTTTGTTAGAGGCAGCATGGAACCTGAATGGTGTGGGGCCCTCCAGGACTGCATTTGGGAGACTCTGCTCCAGATAATGCGCCTGTTTATGGTGTCTGTGAGTGCTGTGGTAAAATATAGGTGTATTAATCATGCATATGTTCCTAGCTATACAGTTTTGTCCTTACTATCACGGTTTAGTTGTAGGAAAAATATGTGGACTGGATTGGCAGTAGCCCCAGCTGGGCTTTGAACCTGTGACCATCTGTTGCTGCACACACTGTCTGTGTGCACTGCACCACCGTGTTGCCACAGATATGTTGTGTTCCCTGGGGAGTACATGACTGTACATCCGACAGAGCCTGTCTGTTGCGGTGGACGGTGCCA
>JAWIIG010000119.1:87500-102601 GCA_033557465.1 Ichthyophis bannanicus
TCCGGATGCAAGGATAGCTTGCAATTTTGGACTAATTCCCTAAAACATGCAAGTGCGGCTACCTGAACCTTAAGGGTATTAATTGCCAACCCTTTATCCAAACCTTCCTGGAGAAATAAAAGCAACTGAGGCAAGGAAGCCGAACGAGGAAGAATATTCATGCCGTTCACACCAAGACTCGAAAATCTGCCATATCCGGACATACGCAAGAGATGTCCCAGGTCTTCTAGATTTAAGTAAGGTAGCCACTACAGAATTTGCATAACCTTTGCGAGTCAAGCGAGACCTCTCAAGAGCCAAGCCATAAGCAAGAAGCGATCCACGTGTGGCATGAGCACGGGTCCCTGATTTAACAGATTGACCCGGACTAGAAGACGCCAAGGTGGAGCTATTAGAAGCCGAACTAGATCGGCATACCAAGGATGCCGAGGCCAATCCGGCGCAATCAGAATCACTGAACCGCAGCGCTTCGTTATGCGTTGAACAACTCGGCTCACCATTGGCCAAGGTGGGAAAACATACAATAGAATGTTCTCCGGCCAAGGCTGAGCTAGAGCATCAAGCCCTTCTGACATGCATTCCCTGTGTCTACTGAAAAAACGGTTCGACTTTGCATTGTTGAACGTCGCCATTAAATCCATAACCGGTTGTCCTCACTTTAAGGTTATTTCGTGAAAAACTGCTACGTTCAACTCCCATTCTCCTGGATCGAGGAGAGACCGACCGCGGATTTTCACAAAACTCATGGTAGTGGTAGCGGCTGCTCTGAGAAAAGAGGGCATCAGAGTCCATCCTTACCTCGACGATTGGTTGATCAGAGCAGATTCTCATTTGGCTTCGGAAGTAGCAACGGCTCGAGTTGTTCAACTTTTGGAACAACTGGGTTGGGTCATAAATCAGGCAAAGAGTCAATTGCGGCCAGTTCAGCAACTGACTTATCTAGGGGCCTTATTCGACACTGTTCGAAGAGCAGCTTTCTTGACGGAAGTCAGAATAAACAAAATATTACAGCAGGTGAAGATGTTTTTAAAAGTCCAGGCTCCATCGGCCTGGATGTACTTGCAACTTTTAGGATCCTGGTTGGCAGCTTTGGATCTGGTTCCATGGGCCAGAGCGCACATGAGACCGTTGCAACAGGCTCTGCTTTTCCCGTTGGTCTCCGCAGCTTCACCCGCTGTCTCAATGTCTGTGTTGCCCAGAAGTAGTAAGAAAGAGTCTGGAGTGGTAGTCGGACCCTGTACATCTGTCAGCAGGCATTCCTTTGCAGGAGCCCACATGGATTTTAGTCACCACCGATGCCAGTTTAACAGGCTGGGGAGCGCATTGTCAAACTCAAGTGGTTCAAGGTTTTTTGGTCTCAGGAGGAGACCTTATGGTCGATCAACATGTTGGAGTTGCGTGCAGCTCGAGTGGCTCTTCTGCACTTCGAACGTCTTCTCACGGGAAAGGCGGTCCGTTTGTTTCTCGGACAATCTTGTCACGGTAGCATATATCATCGGCAAGGAGGGACGAAAAGTTCTTCTCTTCTAAGCGAATGTCAGAAGTTAATGGCTTGGGCGGAGGGCCATCTTCTGGCGTTATCAGCGACTCACGTAGCGGGCAGAGAGAATATTCAGGCAGATTATCTCAGTCGCAACATTTTAGACCCAGGAGAATGGGAATTAAATGTGGCGGTTTTTCACGAGTTGACCTTAAAATGGGGTCAACCGGTTATGGATCTAATGGCAACTTTCAGCACTGCTTCAAAACAACAGAGCCAAATTAAAGCTACAGTGTAGAAAAAAATAGAGGAGACAATATTCAGCAGTAAAGCACCTGGCCTAGACGATAATGCTTTGTAAAGGTATGAAACAAAGACCATGTAGCCGCCCTACAGATATCTACTGGAGGAACAAAAGCAAATTCTGCCCAGGATGCCGCTTGTGCTCTAGTAGAATGCGCCCTCAGACCATTAGGAGGAGAGCGTCCTCTGGTCTGATAAGCTGCCACAATAGCAGATCGTACCCATCGAGCATTTGTGGACTTCAAAGCCGGCTTCCCTTTATTAGGTCCAGCATACTGCACAAACAATCTATCTGTTTTTACGAAAATGGTTCTGAAATTTTAAGGTATGGCTTTAAGACACGACCAAGACCCAATTTCAAAGAGCTCTATCAATAGGAGAATTGATAAATCCAAAAAAGTTGGCAAAAGTATGGACTGATCAATATGAAAAGCAGATAGCACTTTTGGTAAAAATGAAGGAAAACTGTACGTAATAAAACTCGTTCAGGGGAGAAATTGCAAATAAGGCTCCCGGCAAGACAAAGCCTGTAAATCCGAAATTCTTCGCGCTGAACACAAAGCTACCAGAAAAGCTGTCTTCCATGAACACTCCTTAGGAGATCGGGAGGAAATTGATGTTAATGACGAACTCGGACAACGCCTCCAAAACAATATTCTTCATGAACACTCCTTTGGAGATCGGGAGGAAATCGACGCTAATGACGAACTCGACAAGCCTCCAAAACAATATTCAAATCCCACGGAGGCACAATGTGCCGCAGCGGAGGACGAATAATCTTAGCCGCTCTGAAAAAACTTTGCACATCCGGATGCAAGGATAGCTTGCAATTTTGGACTAATTCCCTAAAACATGCAAGTGCGGCTACCTGAACCTTAAGGGTATTAATTGCCAACCCTTTATATATATAGAAATAAATATATAAATATATATATATATATATATCAATAAATATATAAATATATATATATCAATAAATATATATATATATATCAATAAATATATATATAAATATATATATATATATAAATAAATATATATATATATATATATAATATATATAATATATATAAATATAATATATATATAAATAAATATATATATAAATAAATATATATATATATATATAAAGAAATATCTATCTATAAATAAATAATAAAATATATATAAATACCTAAATATATCTATATATATATAAATAAATAAATATATATATAATATATATAAATCATAAATATATATATATATATATAATAAATAATAAATAAATATATATTATATATATATATATATATAAATAATTAAATATATCTATATAAATATATATAAATACATATATATATAAATAAATAAATATATATCTATATAATAAATAAATATATATATATATAAAATAAATAATAAATAATATATATATATATATATATAAATGAATATATATATATATCATATATAATAAATAAATATATATATATATAAATAAATATATATATATACATAAAAATATATAAATATATATATATAAATATCTATAGCATATATAAGAAATATAATAATACCTAAATATATATATATATATAATACATAAATAAATAATATATATAAATAAATATATATATATATAAATAAATATATAAATATAAATAAATATATATATATATAAATATAAATATAAATATAAATATAAATATAAATATAAATATATATATATATAAATATATATATATAAATATAAATATAAAATATTTAGGTGTGATACTTGACAATAATCTAAATATGGATTCACATATAAAATATTTAACTAAAAATATACCTTACAAACTCAAAACACTAAAACAACTAAGACCTTTGATTCTTCTACAAGCTTTATTAACATAATTCATGCTATTATTACCCCACATTTCGATTTTGCAAATACAATACTTAATGGGAGTTCGAAACAAAATATAAAAAGATACAAATAACTCAGAACTTAGCTGCTAGAAGATTATGAATATAAGCCCACTTGAACAATTACACCAATTTTAGCTGAACTTCATTGGCTACCAATTTACTCCCGAATTCAAAATATAAAATTATTGTCAATACATTTAAACTTATTAATAAACTTGCACCATCTGCACTAAATACACTGATTAACATTGACATTGATAAACGATCTCAAAGGAGCAGAAACATAAATACTTTAACAATACCAAAAGATTTTACAAAAGCCAGAAAACAAACCAATAAGAGAGCTTTCTCACACTCTGCTCCAATACTCTGGAACAATTTACCTGACAACATTCGCCTACTGTCTGACATAAAAGAATTTAAAAAAAAAATTAAAAACTCACTTATTTACATTACACTATAATACACTCCCAAAACAGAATTCTCAAAGGGATACAGGCTACCATTATTTATAATATTATATCCCCTATTTTCAAACATAAACGACACTAATACACTAATTTAACCATACTACACACTCATTTACATGATGATTAATAATTTAACTAGCAATGTATATATGTTCTAATATGTTATACTTGTAATGTTACAATTTTCCTTGTAATTTATAATTATCTGTTCTATGTAAAAATGTCCTGGTATATCTCATACCAATTAACCTACTGTTACATGTAAACCGCACTTGAAACATGGGAAAGAGCGGTATATAAAAACCTGTTAAATAAATAATAATAAATAAATAAATATATAATAGATATAACTAAATATATATATAAATACAGAAATGATAGATATATATAATATATCTATATATAATATATATAATGGATATATATATATATATATATATATGTATATAATATATATATAGTATATAAATAATCTTAATACATAAATAAATATATAATATATATATATAAATATAAATAATAGAATATAAATATATTAAATAAAGATTATATATATAAAGAAATAAAAGAAATACGATATAAAGAAAATATCTATAAATATAAATATATATGTAGATATTAGAAATAAATAGATAGAATATATATAAATAATAGAGACGTAAATAAAATATATAATATATGTTATAACTAAATTATCTATATATATAACTAAATTTATAATCAATTAGGATATAGATATATACATAAATAGAAAGCAATATAAATATATTTAAGTAAATGATTTATATATAAATAAATATATAAATATCTTATATAAAAAATATAAATATATAGAAGATATAACACCATAAATATATATATCGAGATATAATAAATCTATATAGATATCTATATTATACATATTAAATATCTAAATAAATTATATACATAACTATATAATGTGATCTATATAGAGATATAAAGATAAGTATAGAAAGATACATATATATATATAACATAAACTATAAATATAGTAAAGATAATATAGATAAATAGTAAATAAATAGATAGATATCTATATATAAATAAAGAATAAATACATATATGTTATGTTCTAAATCATAACTAATAAATCAGATGATATAAATAAATCAGACTTCTATATGATAGTAGACATATAATAAATATATAACAGAGATATATATAACTATGATAAGTAAAGATAGGATATATATAAAAAATAATTATATAAGAGATATAAATAATATGATTGATAGATATCTAAATAAATATAGAATATATTAAATAAAGATAAACACATTAAAATAAAGTATCTAAAAATTATATAGAATTAGATATAATATATAAATATTATAGTACATACATCTCATATCTGAATATATTAAAGACTACATACCTACATATATATATATATCAATCCATACAAAATCTCTAATAAAGATATCTCTCCCTATATATATATCGAGAAAATCTAAACCTAGATCCTACATATATATAAATACTATATAATATCCATCTATCTAATCTATAGATAACTAGTATATATACTATAAAATATATATCAGAAGTAAATCTATATATATATCAATATATAGATCTATATATATATAGTATCTCGGCCATAAATATTGATATAGATATATAGACCAAATAACTATCTCTCTATCGCTAGATAACTCCAATAAATAACTATATCTCCATAAAGTCTATCTCATCTCTATTAATATATACTACCATAACTCTAAATATATATCTCTATAAATATATAATCCTATCCCTAATCTATCACTGTCTTCTCTATATCATCTCACTACCTATATACACTAGAACCTAAGAAATATATATGATATCAATCACTCGCTCATATATTCAAACCTCATCGGAGTATATATCTATAATCAATCCATAAATAAGTATCTATCATATATATAACTAAATAATATCTCTGAGATATACTATCTACAATAAATACTATATCTCTATATCTATCAATAAATAAATAGTCATATATATATATAATATATAGATCGCTCATATATATCTAGATAAGAATGAAATAAATATATATACTCAATATATATACTATAATTACATACTATATACACTAAATAAAATATATAATCATAATAAATCAAACTATATATATCGACATATATATAGCATATTAAAAGAAATATATGTATCTATATATAAATAATAGTATCCTAAATCTCTCTTATATATACTATAACTAATGACTATATCATAGAATATATAATATACATACTACTATATATATATATATATATATATCTAATATAGATATCTATACCTCACTAAATATATAATAAGAAAAAGATATATCTAACATAAATCCTATTAAAAAAAAAACAAAAAAAAAACCACAACAAAAACCCAAAAAAAAGATCTATATACACCTAATAAATATTATATAAATAATATATCCTCTCAATATATATATTATAAATAGATAAATATCAATTATATAGATATATATATAAGTATATATTACCTATATATAATAAGAAAAACAGAAATATATATAAATAAATATTAGATATAACTCTATAAATACATATAGAAATATAATCAAAAAACTATATATATATATAAATCTAAATCACATACTAAATATATATATATAAATATATATATCATATCTATATCTATAGAAATATAAATATCATATAAATATATATAACCTCAGATATAATATACTAATAATCCATATATAATATATAAATAAATCTCGCTAATATGATAAATATATAAACTAAGACTAAATATATATATATATAATCTATAAATATATTATATTATAGATATATATATAAAATTATATATATAATATTATATACTATATAGATAATGTATCAATCCTAATATCCTACATATATATATAACTAATAACGATATATAAATAAATAATCAATATAATTCTCTATATATAGATATAGATCTATAAATTATATATATATATACATACCCTACTATCTTAGATATCATAAATACATGACATCTTAAAATACATATATAAAGATATCTATAGATATATACGTAAATATACCTCCCAGATATAAAATAAATATCATATATACATACTTCTCTATCTCTAGTATATATATATATCTCTAAAATACCTACAATAACTAATATCATAATAAAATATAACTCACTCAATATACTATATCAATATATATATATCTAAACTACATAAATATAAAATAAATAGATATATAGCTACTACTATATAATAAATATATATATACCTTATATAGATTACGATATTTTATCTATATAAATATCCACATTCATATAAATCATATATAAATAAGCTCTATCTATATAATACGCATAAAGAATATATATATCTCTATAGATCCATAGTAAATAAATATATATATAAAAGGTAAGAGATATATAGTAAATATATATATAACATAAGAGATAAAGAGATCTAAATAAATGTCGATATTATAATATAGAAATAAAGAAAATATATATCGATATCTAAATAAATAAAAGAAATATATGGATATACAATAAATAAATAAATCCATATATATAAAAAAATATAGTAGATGAGTTCAATACATAAATACACTATATAATATATAGCTGAGATATTACAGATTTATCCATATATTAATCTCTATAAAATCAATAAGAGACTATCTATATTATAAACTCATATATAAATATATATATATACCTAACCTAAAATAATATAACTCTATAGAAATATATACTCATATTCACTCCGATAATTTATCTACAGAAATATATATACTATATAGAAAGTTACATCATATATACAACCTAAATAGAAAAATAGCTCATCCATTAAACTAAAAAGATATATATCTATATCTATCCACTATAAATACTCTACTATATATATATTTATATATTATATAGAATACAAATTAAATAGATTATTTATATAGATATCATATGTATTTCTAGGTGATATATGATCTTGGATATAATTCTATCTCTATTTAGATCTAGATATCTATTTATATACTCTACTATATATTTATAATCTAGCTAGATTTATATATCTCGATATATTTGATATTTAGTAATATATAGTATATATTTATTCTAGTAGAGATATTATGATCTCTATTATTCTAGTGAGATCATATAGAGATATTTAGATTATATATCTACTTTATATATAGTATATGATCTATATTTATCATATATAGATGTATATATTTCTTTCTATATAGATTATAGGGGACCTATATCTCTAGATATATATTTATCTCTTTATTATGATATATATATTATATATATTTCTTCTCATTATAGATATAGTTATGTATTTATTTCTCTGGGTTCTTCTTTAATAGAGTATATCATTTATTGTATTGATTTATATATATGTATTATTTTATATATCTTAATATTTTATCTATATATCTATATATACTTATATATATATCTCTAGATTATATAGTTATTATATAGATATCATTATAGTAGTATTATATATATTTATATTTATATATATATATTTATTATCTATATCTATATAGTTATTATATCTAATGTTTAAATATATATTATAGTTTTATATAATCTTTACTCTAAAAGATATATTTCTGATAACATATAGTTATATATATAAGCTCTCTCTAAACTCTATATCATAGCAATATCGATAAATATCTCTCAATACATCTATAGCGCCTACCTCCTTTAAATATATATCTCACGATATATAAATAGATTACCTCCTCTACATATCTATATCTAACCTATATATAAAATATATCAAATAAATAACTATATATCTCTCACTATATCAAGTCTATATAGAAATAGAGAACTATAGATATAAATCAATAAATACATCATATAATAAATTAAATAAATAGTATATCTAATCTAGCGCTCAATACAATCTATATATATATTTATAAATAATAAATCATCATACATCTATAGCTATCTAGCTATATATATCCCCATCCATACATATCTAACATATTAAACTTCGATATATATAAATAATACGAATAAAATAAATATCCACATATAATATATATATACTATATCAATAATATATATAGAACTACTATATATAACATCACTATCTATTATACTATAATATAAGCTCTATCGCTCCATATAAATATATAAATCATATATATAAATTAAATCGCTATAGCTATATACATCTCCTATATAAATAAACGATATATACTTATAAAAAACACTACTATACTATATACACAAACTACATAATCTAACTATCACATCAATATATATCTCTTTAAACGATAAATTAAAATCCCTCTCCCTCTCTCTCTCTAGATAATATATATACATCCCTCTATAAAGATAAAATATAAAATATATATGAAATAACTATAGATAAAATAAATCTACTCTACCCTCACTAACCATCTATACTCCTTATCATCTCTTGATATATCTCTCTATCTCATATATATTTATTATATATAATCTCTCTATAATATATATACCACATTCTCTAAATAATATAATACTCTCATAACTCTTATAACTCTCCTATATTATATCTTATTCTATCTATAGAGATAATATATCTATATACATAACTACATAAAATCATCAGCTGTATCATACACTAGATATAAATACATTATCTTAAATCATATCCACTATATATCTACGCTCACAATTAATCTAACTTATCTATCTACATCAATATCCATCTATATCATCTATGTTAGATAACTAAACTCACTCCATCACATCTCCTATATATATATACATAAAGATAGTCTCTCACATCAATATATACGATCCTAATAAACGTTACATAATATAGACACACAATACTCCTCTATACTAAATTTGTCATATACTACTATATCTCTATAAATATATAAATCCTATCCCCCCCCCCCCCCTTTCCAAGATATATATATAAAAATATTATCTATATCTAAATAATATAAACTCGTATATATAGAAAATCAATACACTATTCAGATCTATCTCAACATTAATCCTCTATATATATCCCTAACTAATAGATATCACAGAAAATCCATACATCCTCTAACCTTATATCGCATAACATCATACATAAATCATAAACATATATATATAAAAATAAAGTATTATCTGTACTATAAAAAACTAACTAACTACTATCTCATCATATAAACACTCTCTAAATATAATATAATATCACATAACTATATAAATAAAATATACCTATTACCTACATACAGTCTAAATAAATATATAAATCTAAAAGCTATTCTCTAACCAAAATAAAACCCTATATATATAAAATAAATCTAGATATCACATATATATATCAACTCATAGATATATATACTCTATATCAATCTCACCATTAATATAAATATATATAAGTTTTGTATCTATATAATACTAGATATCGCCATCTATCTATCTTATATCCCCATGCTCTACCGTATCTCGTAGATCCATACATAATAAATCAATATCTCTCGTAATACATCCATAACTCATCTACATATAATATCTAACCTATCATATCCCTCTCCATACTATTCTATAATCAATATATAACTAAATATCCTATACCTTATAATATATATACACTTAATCTACTCCAAGATATCACAACTCTATAAATAGAATATATAAACTATAGCTATCTATATATCTTCGATCCATTAAGTCTATCGTATAGTATATCTATATACTATAAACTATCATCACTCAATCTATATCCACATATCCCTCTATTTTCCTATAAATATCTATCTAAATACCTCAAATAACTATATATCTATCAATACCTATAGATATCTCTATCCATATACTCCATATAGATCTATATATCCATAAATAAATATATAAATTTCTATCCATCCATAATATATCTATGACTCTCCTCTAAACTATTATCTATATATCTCTCCCTAATAAATATAACTATATAATCTATCCTATAAAATACATTCTATTCTATAAATATATCACACTATCTCTAATTATATACCTAGATATCTCTCCCTAACTATATATATATTAGAAATACATAACTAATATTACCTCCTTCAAATATATAAATATATATCTCCTCTTATACTAGTTACTCTCTAATCATCACTTCTAATTCCTCTCGACTGAAATCAACTACTCCCTCATATCTCCATCTATAATCTCTCGAGTCTCGTGTCCCTCTCTCCATATATAAACTATCTATCTCCACCCTCTCTATATATATATATCCCTCACTCTCTACATCCTAACTAATACCACCTTCATCTAAATATCTCTCAGAAATATTATATACCCATATCGCTCTCCCATCGATATATAACTCTAACTATATCTCCCTCCCTACCTAAATCTAATCATATTACCTCCCCCTATCCATACCTCTCTCTAGCTCTACCTCTCACATATTCCAATATATAATCTATATTATAACTATTAGTATATAAAATAACTCACATATATCTCCCTCCACTATATATACTTTATTTATTTTGTATTTCTTTATTTATTCACGTCTCCGTTTTAATCCCGCGCTATTCCAGCATCATGCGCGGTTTTACAATCCACAGAGTGAACCTACCACATTTCCCCTAGTACTTTGTGTTTGAAACATATGAACAGGATAATCACATTTTGCTAACAGGTACCTATGTTACAAACCAATAAAATATACCGTATATACAATTTGTAGGCTGATCATGTGGTTTGTGTGGTTTTAGACGCAGTAGTGATTCTGGGGTGGATTCGGCAAATGGTGCTGAGTTTCTATTAGGGTCAGGGTAATGGTATGCGGAAGAGTAGTGTTTTCACGGCCTTCCTGAAATTGGAATATGTCTGGGGATTGATCTGATGTTGTGAGGGACGGTTATTCCCGATTTCACCGGTGCATAAAGATTGAGAAGTCCTGCTAGATGTTGACTTGGAGCATTTAGTTATTGATGATCTTGGGACTTCTCAAGGTGTTTTGAGCTACTGACCTTCTGTCTCTGTTGGTGGGGTGTCATCTGGATTAGCTCAGTTAGTGGAGGTTGACGAGAGACCTTTGGGGGTGGCTTTAAAGGTGAGCAGCAAGGTCTTGAATGTAATTCTACCTTGACATCGGGAGCCCGTGGAGTTGTTTCATTATAGGTGGTGACATGGTCGTTTTCTGAGCTCCTCCGTGACAGTACTACTCTTTGCTGCGGTGTTCATTGCCATTTGCAGTGGGTTTGAGGGTGGTTTTGGGGGAGACCCTTGAAGTAGTTGGCATTTGCAATAGCATCGAAATGCGGGATCTAGTGCTTGATAGGGGATTTTAGTCTTTTTTTTTTTTTTTCTGCAAATCATCAGGCTCCAGCCCGAGATCTTAGGTATCTAAGGAGATCTACATGTTATGATATACTGCCCTACAGTATTACTTATATGAGCTTTGCGTATTTAGGTTCTGGTCCTAGTGTGATGCCGAGGTATCTGATCGCGGATTTGGTCTGGAGGTCTGCTTCCGTCACTTTTCAGTACTGTTGGGGCCTTGAAGTTACGGTTTCTGTGTAATGAACATCACCTCCGTCTTCTTGTGTTGAATCCTCCGGACGGTTTTGGGATTGTAACGCCAATTGGATATTTCGTTTATGCAGCATGTTATTGGTTCGAGGTCTTGGGTTATCTGTTGTAAAAGTGCGTGTAATACATAGCACCTCATCTGCGTATAGCAACTGCACTTCATGTTGAGAAGAAACCGGATCAGGTTGCAGAGAGGTTGCATGTATATATATGAATAGTAAGGCGGAGAGGGAGGATCCTTGTGGGGACACCTTTGGCTTTGGTGGCATGGTTCTGATTATGTGGTTTCTGGGATCTCACCTGCTGGCCATCTGTTCCTAGAGGTAAGTGACCTGCACCCACTCGAGTGCTTTACCGGAGATTCCTTTTTCTTTGAGGCCGTTTTAGGACGGCACTCATGGCTAACGGAATCAAATGCTTTGGCCGTCATGTCAAGGAAGACAAGGACAAAGCCTTGGCGGGTATTGTCTATGCCTGATTATTCATTTGGCTGAAGAGTGTGGTGATAAGGGTCTCGACCCCGTGAGATTCTCTAAATCCATGCTGGCATGGATCCAGTGGTGCATTGGAATCAATGTGATCTTGTATTTTGTCTCTGAAACTATCAATGACTTCCATTTATTTTTTTGCAAAGGCAATGGGATGCTTGCTATGGGTCTGTAGGATTCTGGTTTCTGTTGGTCCGCAGTTTGTTGTTTGTTTTTTTAGTAGAGGTCTTATTGAAGTTTGTTTGAGGAGTGTGCGTGGGAATATGTCCACCTGTTGTGAACGATTGTTGAATAAGTCCATGGATATGATTGGCTCTTTATATTGAGGTCAGTCCGCGAGTTCCTTGACCCAGAAAAGCTGGGCATGATCAGATTGCGCTGTGGACGTATTGATGGCTGCTAATGGTGTCTTCGATGCATCAGTTCTTGGATGGAGTGAGAAGGTAGTGAGTGGTGTTTGAATTGTAAGGGCTGAAGGATGATGGCTGGACGCGCACCGCCATGGGTTGTTGTTTATTCTGACAAAGTTTAGTTTGTAGATAATCCTCATATTTTTTTGAGGATGGATTCCATTTGTTTGTTCTGATGCCAGGTTTCTGTTGTGAAGTTGCTGTAATCGAGGGCAAACAACAGGTCCACGAGGTTTGTTGAGGGATCTTTTTAAAGTGTCGGCGTGGTTAACGTCTCATGGTTTCAGTCACTGGGAGGTATACGGTGCGCTGTTGAGTTGTAAATTTGTATGCCTTTTGGTCTGCTTCTGAGGCCGGTGAGCGGCGCCAGCGTCTCTCACGTTTTCTTAGTGTCGCAAGTGAGTGCTTTCAACTCAGTAGAGTAACCATGCTGCTGGTGTGTCCGTTTTCCGCTTGTAGGTTTGTTTGTTTGCTGGGCGAACATCTAATGAACTTAATATTTCGTTCCAATTGGGAATACTAGTTCATCAGGGTTGTGCGCTCTGGTGAGTTTCAGTAGTGGGAATGCTTGGATGTTCAGGATTAGGTCTTTGTTGCAATGGTTGGAATCTTCTCGGCGGATTGTTTGGGACTGACCCGATTGGCCTGTGCTTTCATCTTCTTGGACATGGCTTGGCTGGGTGAATTTGGAACTAGGATTAATGAGTGGATCTGAACCATGGGACAGCGGTGTGCATGTTGGATTATATCCGGATGGTTGTTTTCTCTGGAGGTTGGGTTCTGTTGTGAATATTAGATCTAGCTATGCCTCCTTGGTTATATGGGTCGGTTTCAGCTTGATTAATTGGCTCATATCCTAGATCTTTCATGGTGCTGCGAGGAACGCCGTTTATTTATTTATTATCATTTATTTTTTTCTATTTCTTTTTAACCGCCCCTTCCAGAGATCAAGGGCGGTTATTACATATAACAGTTAAACAGTCTTGTACACAGATTGTATACATTTTACATAGAACAATAGAAATCCACTATTTTACATTGAGTGAGAGTCTTGCAGGGAGGGGAGGTTTGTGAAGTCCTCATAGTACCCAGCTGTTGTATGTGGGCTCTGGGAGTTTTGCGGCTGCCATCTATTGATTGTTGTTAGTGCATCTGCATCAGATGATGGTTCTCTGTCAGAGTAGATAGATAGGAGGAAAGCACACTTGTTCTCTATCTCGAGATTGTGTCTAGGAGTGGTGTACGCTGGTGGCATCGTTTTATGTTTGACTTGAAGATCAGATCTGGTGATGGCGAGGACGCCGCCTCCCCTTTTGGCTGCTCTATGACAATGTATGGATAGAGAAGTTAGCATGCAGGAGCTGATTTGGCTATCAACGTTGTCCATCACAGGACAAGCCATGTCTCGGTGATCAGTAAAGTAGGTTCAAGGTTTAATGTCAGTGACCCTCAATCGATATCTTGAAATTACCGGCCAGTTTTTACGTACAGATCTTGCATTTACAAGGGCACA
>JAWIIG010000120.1:0-99462 GCA_033557465.1 Ichthyophis bannanicus
GTGCCTCTGATGATGGAATCTCCAAGAGTAGTAGTTTTCTGTTTTGTGATTTTGTTTTCCTTCCTGTTTTGTACATTCTTCAATAGATTTGGCATTAATTCGATCATTTAAGAGCAACTTCAGTTTTCCTCGATTGGAGCACCCTCGTTATCCACGGCAGAGAAGGCATTATGCAGGGATATAACTTGAGCTATATCATGTCCCTTCATTAACAGGTTGCAGCCTACCAGAGCCCACTGTTGATCCATTCATTTCCTGTGCTGTTTGATTCTTAGGGGAAGCGGTAGTGGACATAAGAACATAGATATGCCATACGAGGTCAGACCAAGGTCCATCAATCCCATTATCCTGTTTCTAACAGTGGCCAATCTAATTCATAAATAAATAAAATAAATAAATAAAATAAGTACCTAGCAGTTTTCCCCAAAAGACACATGTATTAACACAATGCTTCTATTTGGTCAATTAGTAATATCCTAGGTCCCTTTTTCCTCCAGGAACTTCGTCCACAAACTTTTTTTTTAAACCCAGCTACAACTAACAGCTTTTCCTATATCCTCCGGTCACAAATTCCAGAGTTTGATTACACGTTGAGGTGACAAAATATTATCTCCAGAGAATAAGCAGGAATGGAGTCTTCGCATCTGGGTAGCGTCGGTACCAGACGGAGCCTGCGCGGGAACGCTCCCCAGCTATCCCCAATAGGAAGCGTTGTGGGAGCATCCCAGCAGCGCCTACGTGCTGCCTTCCTGCTTTTTCCAACCTCTACTCATCCCTCTTCTTCAGTTCTTCGGTTTCCCCCGCGGAGCCGACAGGACGCAACACCCCCTCACTGCAGAAAATCTATTGTCTTATTACTTTTTTGTTTTTTGTGGTCGTGGTCCTGCCTTCATTCGACCGCCTACCGGTACCACCTGCTGGTTTCTCTTTTTTCTTCTTTTTCAAAAAAAACGATCTTTCTGAAGGACCTTCTGTCTTCATGGCCTTTGTCCCCCTCTCTGTGCTAGGCGCCATTTTGGGCCCTAGGCCCACTTTTCCTTCAAACACTGGAGAAACCAGCTTAGTGGTTTTCAAAGATATGTTCGAAGTGTGGCGGTAACCATATCCGTCACCAGACACTGCATGACGTTAAATGTTTAGGTCCTGAGCATTCTCCCTCGGATGTCTATCCTGCAGGAAGATGACACCAAGGAGGGGTTCCTTGGCAGAATAGTAGCTGCCAAAACCTTCGGTACACCTGTTGGTTGGCCGTCAGATACTATGTCCGTTGCATCGACGTCTTCCAGGGGTCAGTCTCCTCTCCCATAAAATCTTAGGTAACTAACCCCTAAGTCTTCTCAAACTGGCCGATCCTCACAGGATAGCTCTCCTGCCAGGTATTGAGATTCACTGGTGTTGCCCTTTAGGAAAGTTCACTCACTGGGCAAAACACGCCCCGGCGGAGGCTTTGGCTTCCAAAGCATTACGGGGCTCCAGAATGTTCCATAGGCTTCCACCTCGGCAGAACTGCTGGTGGCCATGTTTCCTTGATCATGGCCGCTTTCCACCTGTAACCCGACATCACTCAAACCTTGGCGGAGCATGGATCAAAGTATCCTTGCTATCGAACGCAATTTCTAGCGGCTCTCTTAGCAGCTTTGTTACCGCTACTGACGGTTTCACAGGTATCCCCCCCCCCCCCCCCCCCCCCCCCCCCGTACCGACAGTGGTGCCGTACCGACTGCACCTGCCTCAGCTTGGTATGCTTCCCCCCCACCATGCCGAGCCTTGAGTCTTTCCTCTGGTATCGCAAAGACCGGTACAGCGAGAACCCAATACCAACTTCGAACGGTACCGGTACCGTGCGTTTTGCAGGGACTCCCTGGCACACAGATTTATTTATTTAGCTGTATTTCTATCCCGCTTTTCACCGGGTCAAAGCGGTCAATTGGGGGATACATTTAAACACGAGGGATATGAGACACATACACTAATACTTACAGGGAACATGGACAGTGGAGGGTTAATGGCTTGCCCAAGACCACAAAGGTAGTGCCTATAGGACTAGAAATCCCAGTACCCTCCGGCCTGAGATTGCTGTCCCAAGGTTGGACTTGAACCCCACGCCCTCCGGCCTGAATTACCTTGTCCTTACCACTAGACCACTTAGATACTTCAAATCCTCCGATTCCGATGATTATGATTGACTCTTCCGGTAATAGAAGCAATCCTTCCGGATGAACCATATCCTTCTCAACATAGAATGTCTCATCCAGAAGGGGACATGTCCTTCCAGGATTTAGATTGAGGACTTAAAATCACGGTGATGTCCTGAAAAGGAACCCAGAGCAGAAGAATTAGAAATTGTTCAGTACCCGAAGGCTCCTAAAAGAGGCAGCTACTCTACACATTTCATCGGATCTTTGGCATGAGCCTTATGGAATGTGAGGAAACTCCCTGTAACAGTCTCTCCACCACTCTTGACGACTCATAAGAACATAGAGATTGCCATAATGGGTCAGACCAAGGTCCATCAAGCCCAGTATTCTGTTTCCGAACAGTGGCCAACCTAGGTCCATATGTACCTACCAGTTTTCCCAAGGGACACAGGTTCCACCAATGCTTGTATTGGTTCAAGCATTGATATCCTGGGTCCCTTCTTAATAATGGTTTATGGACCCCTTTCCTCCAGGAACTTGTCCCAAAAACCTTTTTTAAACCCAGCTACACTAACAGCCTTTACTACATCCTCCGGTAACAAATTCCAGAGGTTTGATTACACGTTGAGTGAAAAAAAATATTTTCTTTTATTAGTCCTTAAATAGTTTACCATGTAGCTTCATTGCATGTCCCCTAGTCTTTCTATATTTCTGATAAGATAAACAATCGATCTACGTTTACCCGTTCCACTCCGTTCATTAATTTATAGACTTCTAATCATATCTCCCCTCAGCCATCTCTTTTCCAGGTTTAAAGAGCCCTAACCTTCTAAGCCTTTCTTCATAGGAGTATCCTTCCATCCCCTTTACCATTTTGGTGGCTCTTCTCTGAACCTTTTCTAAAATCGCTATATCCTGATTAAGATACGGCGACCAGAATTGCACACAATATTCAAGGTGCAGTCTCACAATGGAACTATACAGAGGCATTATAATATCATTCATTTTATTTTCCTTTCCTTTCCTTATCATACCTAGCATTCACTTTGCTCTCTGGGCCGCTGCTGCACACTGGGCCGTGGGATTTAACATGGTATCCACAATGACGCCTAAATCTTTTTCCTGGGTGTTGGTTCCTAATGTGAAACCTTGCATCGTGTAACCATAGTTTGGGTTGTTCTTCCCTAGATGCATAATCTTGCACTTGTTCACATTAAATTTCATCTGCCATTTTGATGCCCAGTCTTCCAATTTATCAAGATCCTCTTGCAGTTTTCCACAATCCTCTTGGGTTTTAACAACTTTAAATAGTTTTGTGTCATCTGCAAAATTTGATAACCTCACTCGTTATTCCACTTTCCAGGTCATTTATGAATATGTCAAAAAGCAGCGGAGCCAGCACAGATCCCTGGGTACACCACTATTCACCTGTCTCCATTGGGAAAATTGGCCATTTAGCCTACCCTCTGCTTTTCTATCTTTTAACCAGTTCCTGATCCAAATAGTACACTGCCTCCTATCCCATGAGTCTTTAGTTTTGCCAAAAGTCTCTGATGAGGGACCTTCTCAAAGGCTTTCTGAAAGTCCAGCTACACAATATCAAACGACTCCACTTTGTCCACCTGATTATTCACTCCTTCAAAAAAAACATAACAGATTAGTAAGACAAGATCCTTCCTTGTCTAAAGCCATGATGGCTGTTTCCCATTAGGTCATGACTATCTACATGCTGAGTAATTTTATTCTTTATGACGGTTTCTACCATTTTTCCCGGTACTGATGTCAGGCTCACCGGTCTGTAGTTTCCCGGATCACCCCTGGAACCCTTTTTAAAATTGGTGTTACATTGGCGATCCTCCAATCTTCAGGTATTATAGATGATTTTAATGATAGTTCACAGATTACTAATAGCAGGTCTGCAATCTCATATTTCAGTTCTTTCAACACCCTTGGATGTATACCATCCGGCCCAGGTGATTTGCTACTCTTCAGTTTTTCTAATAGTTGTAATACATCTTCCCGATGTATCGATTTTTCCTTCAATTCTTCCGCACCTTTAAATACCACTTCAGTCATGGGTAACATCCCTACATCTTCCTCAGTAAAGACCGAAGCAAATAATTCATTCAGTCTCTCCTCTATCGCCTTGTCCCCTTTATCATCTAATGGACCAACTGACTCTCTCACAGGTTTTTTGCTACGAATGTACTTGAAAAGGTCTTTACTTCGTGTTTTTGCTTCCGCAGCAAGCTTCTTCTCAAATTCTCCCTTTGCCTGCCTTATCAATGCCTTGCTTTTGACTTGCCAGTGCTTGTGTTGTTTCCAGGTTTCATCGTTTGGCTCTTTTTTTACATTTCCTGATAGATGCTTTTTTTGGCAACAACAGCCTCTCTGACCTCACCTTTAAACCATGCTGGCAGTTTTTTGGACTTCCTTCCACTTTTCTTAAAGCGTGGAATACAGCTTGTCTGGGCTTCCAAGATAGTATTTTTCAACAACAGCCAAGCCTGATGTACGTCTATAACCTTTGCAACTGCTCCTTTTAGTTTTTTCTTAACGGTTTTCCTCATTTTATCATAGTCTCCCTTTCGAAAGTTAAAAGGTAGTACTGTGGATTTCCTTACTATCCCTCCTCCACTAATTAAATCAAATGCGATCATGCTATGATCACTATTGCCAAGTGGCCCCAAAAACCTCATCTCTTGCACTAGATCTGGTGTTCCAGTAAGGACTAGGTCTAATATGGCTTCCCCTCTGGTCGGTTCATGAACCAGCTGCTCCCAAGAAGCAGTCATTTATTTCATCTAGGAACTTTATCTCTCTAGCATGTCCTGACATGACACTGACCCAGTCGATACCGGGGTAGTTGAAATCACCCATTATTATTACTGTGCTGTGACTTTTATTAGCTTCCTTGATTTCTTTGAGCATTTCATCATCCATTTGGTCATTCTGGCCAGGCGCTCGATAGTACACCCCCACTGCCATTGCCTTCCCCCATTTACATGGAATTTCAATCCATATAGATTCTACAGCAGATTTTGCTTCCTGCAAAACTTTAATCCTTTCTGACGCAATGCCCGCTCTAACATAGAGAGCAACCCCTCCACCAATTTGATCAGCTCTATCATTTCGATATAGTTTGTACCCAGGTATCACAGTGTCCCACTTGTTGTCCTCCTTCCACCATGTCTCTGATATTCCAATCATATCTAACCTTTCATTTAGTGCTATATATTCTAATTCTCCCATCTTATTTTTTTAGATTTCTAGCATTTGCATACAAGCATTTTAGAGAATGTATTTTATTCATATTAATTTGGCTATTGTTAGACATGGGTAATTTGGGATCTTTAAGCTCTGTCTGCTCCATACTTGAGGGCATTTGGGCTTCTTTACTCTTTTGTGGAACCTCTCTGCTTTTGGTAGTATCCTTCAAAGATACATTCTTCCGAACCATCCGCTCTTGGGCGACTGTCAGCTTTCCCCTAATATCTAGTTTAAAAGCTGCTCTATCTCCTTTTTAAAGGTTAATGCCAGCAGCCTGTTCCCATCCCGGTTAAGGTGAAGCCCATCCCTTCAGAAGAGCCCCTCCTTTCCCCATAATGTTCCCCAGTTCCTAACAAATCCAAAACCCTCATCTCTGCACCATTGTCTCATCCACGCATTGAGACTCCGGAGCTCTGCCTGCCTTTTGGGTCCTGCGCGTGGAACAGGAAGCATTTCAGAGAATGCTAACCTGGAAGTTCTGGATTTCAACTTCCTACCTAAAAGCCTAAATTTAGCCTCCAGAACCTCCCTACCACATTTTCCTATGTCATTGGTACCGACATGTACCAAGACAGCAGACTCCTCCCCAACACTATCTAAGACCTTATCTAGGTGGCGTGTGAGGTCCGCTACCTTCGCACCAGGCAGGCATGTTACCAGGCGATCCTCACGTCTACCAGCCACCCAGCTATCTACATGCCTAATGATCGAATCACGAACTATAACGGCTGTCCTAACCCTTCCCTCATGGGCACATGGCCCTGGAGAAACGTCCTCAGTGCGAGAGGGTTTTACATCACCTGGAGGACAGGTCCTAGTTACAGGATCACTTCCTGCCACACCAGGGTGGTGATCTCCTGTCACGTGACCTCTCTCCTCCATGGCAGCAGGGATGCTGCCAGACTGGAGGTGGGACTTCAGGACTATATCCCTGTAGGTCTCGTCTATGTACCTCTCTGTCTGTCTTATGCTTTCCAAGTCTGCTACTTTAGCCTCTAGAGAACGGACTCGTTCCCTGAGAGCAAAGAGCTCCTTGCACCTAGTGCACACGTAAGACCTCTCACCAACTGGGAGAAAATCATATCTGTGACACTCAATGCAAAAGACTGGAAAGCCCCCATCCCGCTGCTGGACTGCTGTCTGCATCTTAGTTTTAAGTTTGTGTTTAGATCTAAGTTCTTTACTTACTAAGGGTTGCTATGGATATTTATACTTATAAAACTGTATTCTGATTTGATTTAAATTATAGCTCTTTGCTGCTGCTAGGCTCTAACTTCTTATGAAATTTAAACTACAAACTCTCTGCTGGGTTCTAAATTGAACCAGAAAGCTCTCTTCTGTGTTTTAAATTTAAGCTAAAAGTACTTTGCTGATGCTAGTCTTGAGTGACTATTCAATTTAGACTACAAGCTCTCTGCTGGGTTCCAAATGTAACCAAAAAGCTCTCTTCTGTGTTTTAAATTTAAACTAAAAGTACTTTGCTGTTACTAGGCTCTGAGTGACTATTAAATTTAAACTACTAGCTCTCTGCTGGGTATGAAATGTTACCAGAAAGGTCTCCTCTGTGTTTTAAATTTAAACCTAAACTGCTGCTACTAGGCTCTGACTGATTTAACAAAAAATAGTGGGTTCACAGATTAATTAGCTTTATTACAAAGAATTCCTTTTAGAAAATTACCAGAAGTATATACTCACAGTTGCAAATCTCTCTCCAGAAGTAACAGTCCCTTTTTCTAGTCCTTCAAGACATTTCTAAAGGATGCTTCTCCAGAAACAAGCAGGAAGTCAGTCCTCACATATGGGTGATGTCGGCGCCGACGGAGCCTCGTGCGGAGCAATTCCCCAGCTTTCAAAGAAAGCCTTTGGGATTGCATCACACATGCGTGATCCTCTTCCCGCCCAAGGGTGCCATCTTGCTCAGTCTTCTTTTTTCCGTGGAGCCCAAAGGACGTGGTCCTGTTTTCACCGTGGAAAAAGCTGAAAAGTTTTTGTCACCTTCCCGGTTCAACACTGGTTCCTCTTCCCGCCTTGGGCTTGGTACATGGGTACCGAGTCCTGTTCCTAATATTCGTTTTTTGTCCTTTATGACTAGCATTCGCGCTCTTTTTCTTTTTCACTGGCAGCCTGGTTGTTTGACCTCGCAGGGGCCCTTTTTCCCCCGATGGCTGCCAGTGGGTTTAAAAAGTGTAATCGGTGTAAGAAATTGATGTCTCTCACCAACACACACGACTGCTGCCTCTGATGCCTTGGCCCCGACCATGATCCGGTGGTATGTGGGCCATGTGGTAAGATGTCTTCAGGCAGCAGTAGTGTGACAGAATTTATTCTGATTCTGCACCCTGACTCTTCAGAAGCCTCGACATCTCGGGAATCGGAGCCCGAGCACCATCGTGGATCTTCTGAACGGGTGTCTCTCTCCAGGGAACACCGGAGAAAGAAGAAGCTCGTGAGGGCGGCGTCGCTGGATGCCTCTGATCGGCTTGGGCCCTCGGGTTCCAGGCTGCGGAGCCTGGTCCTCGAATTCGGAGCGGCCAGCTAAACAACCTCACAGGGAGTCGGAGACGTTGGACAAGTTAACTTCTGTTGTCTTAGTGGACTCTCCTCCAGGAGCTGCGTAGCCTCTTGAGCTCGGTCTCAGGTTGGCAGCCTTGGAGAGCAGCATAGAGCAGCAGCAGGCACTGATGGCCGGTCTCACCGGTCCATCTGCCCCGACCACCAAGATGTTAACGCCGGAGGCCGAGTCAATCCTCGGCCAAGGTCCCCCTCGACCTCCTATTCGGGACCGAGGTCGTTGACACCGATGCCCTCGGCTTCGGGGCAGTCGGGCCCGAAGCCCTCGAGGCCGGAGCCCATTGAGTCCTCCTCAGAGGACTCTGCATGAGAGAATGAGGAGAAAGACTCCCTTGATATCTTCCGGACCCGGTGTATCCCATCGGACTCTCCGGATTCTGAGCCTCAGAATAGGTCCCCTCCGGAGGACACTCGGATCTCGGACTTCGTCAGGGACATGGCCAAGGCTTTGGCATTCCCTGCCGATGCGGAGGAGGAGCCTCGAGCCGAGGAGCTCAATGCTCTCCAGTATGACTCTCCCCCGAAGGAGGCCCTTACTGTACTGGTGCCTCCGATTTTGGAACGTCTGATGCTCCGCATGTCGGAGTCCCCGGCCTTGATGTCGGCGCTCAGCAAGTGGGTCGATTCCATCTATCGAGTCCGCAAGAGTCCTGGGTTCCAGAAAACGCAGCTGCCACACAACTCCATGGTTGTGGAATCGGCCATTCAACCGCTGAAAAGCCAAAAGCCGCACTCCTTGGTGCCCCCTGGCCGGGAGGCCCCGAAACCTGGACGCCCTCGGCAGAAAGTGCTACCAAGGCTCGATGCTGTCATTCTGTGTCCAAACTTACCAGCTGTACATGGGCATGTACTTGCGGGACCTGGCAAAGGAGATTGCCGGGTTCTCAGCTGGCCTATCCGAGGAGCCCTTGCAGCGCTTCAAAGCAGGAGCCCCCCCTTCCTCCCCGAGCAGCCAATCATCCGCCCAGCTCAACGGCTGAAGTACTGCCGTTGCCGGGGCGCGCCCGCGCCTGAGGGCCTCGCCAGAGGGCCCTTTGGCGTGGCCTTTAGGCGTTGGTTCGTGGCGTCGGTCTCTGGAGGCTATATTGAAGTCCTGCTTATTTATCTGGGTAATGTGCTGTTCCGTGTCTTTCTCCTCTTATCTGTTTGACTGTGTCTGTACTCTACTCTGTCCTATTTTATAATTGGCGTTCCTTTCTTTTTCCCTAAGTGATGTAGTATTGTAAACCGCTCTAATACCTTTTTGGTCTGAGCGGTATATCAAATTCAAATAAACATAAACATAAAGCATTGTCCACAGGGATCAGAGAGTGCTCGAAGTTCATGTCTCGAGCAGCTTTCGACGGCTTTGAGGCTTTGGCCCAAGTAGTCGTTGGCTGGCATCAGTGCACGCCTTCAGGCCTGGCTCATGTCGTCAGACCTAGAGCCATGGGTTAAGGTCAAGTTGGTTGATGTCCCATGCCGAGGAGACAACTTCTTCGGTAAACCCATGACTGAGAAAGCTGCAGAAATCAAGTCCGAGTACCTGACCCGGACAAGGTTGTCGAAGAAAACATTTGCACCTTCTCACAAGAAGAAGGCCTCGTGGAAAAAGCCTTTTTTCCTGAAGAAGGGTACGGCTTACAGAAACTACCCCACTTACCAGGCCACCCCAGCTCCCCAACAGGGGCAGCAGGCCAGGGGGATAGGTGCATGGCCCACATAAGCCGAAGACCACCAAGCCTCCAGCTCCTGCCCAGCAGGAAGGGGGTTTTTTGACTCCCAGTGCATAGCTCCTCTTCCACCAATGTTTTGGCCCTGCACAGGAGGAAGGCTGGCCCTGTATGCCCACAGGTGGCCAGCCATTACTACCGACACCTGGGTTCTGAAAATAGTTCAGCAGGGCTATTTACTTCATTTCAACCAGGTGCCGACCTCCTTTTTCCCAGGAGAGCCTCTCATGCCTCCTCTTCACAGGAACCTCCTCCTACAGGAGTTGGCAGGTCTCATAAAGGATCAGGCGGTGGAACCGATGCCCCATCACCTGCAGGGGCAAGGCTTCTACTCCAGGTATTTCCTCATACCAAAAAGAAAAGGAGGCCTACGCCCCATCCTAGACTTGCGAAATCTAAACAAGTTCCTGGTGAGGGAAAAGTTCCTACTGCCTTACCTCCAACAGGGTGACAGGCTATGGTCCTTAGATTTAAAGGATGCTTATACTCGCATCCTCATACACCCAGACCACAGAAAATACCTCAGGTTTGTGTCGGAGGAAACCACTTTCAGTACAAGGTGCTTCCCTTTGTCCTAGCTTCCGCTCCCAGAGTATTTACCAAATGCCTAGCAGTGGTGGCAGCCTTCCTCAGAAGCCAGGGTGTCTTCGTCTTTCCATACCTGGACGACTGGCTCATCGGGCCAATCGGCACTGGAGGCACAGCAGGCCACTGTTCACATAGTCACCCTGCTCCAACACCTAGGATTTGTTATAAATCGTGAAAAATCCAGTTTACTTCCCACTCAGAACTTGGAGTTTAGAGGGGCAAGACTGGACACTCTTCAGGCAAGAGCTTACCTACCGCTGGACAGGGCAGGGCGGTTGCTGGACTTGGTACAGCAGGTCCAGCACAGGCCTCAAGTCTCTGCAAGGGTCTTCCTACACCTTCCTGGGCCACATGGCCTCCACGGTGCATGTGACTCCATATGCTCGATTCCACATGCGCACAGCTCAATGGAGCCTCAGAGACCAGTGGACGCAATGGTGGCTTCACCCCTTCCCCCAATTTGCTTCAGGGAGTACCATTCCAACCTCCCTCTCACGCCAGAGTGCTGATAACAGATGCCTCCTTGCTGGGCTGGGATGCCCATTGCCAAGGTTCCTGCACTCAGGGTCTGTGGTCCTCGTGCGAGACCACACTTCAAATCAACCTTCTAGAGCTTCGAGCCATCCACCTAACTCTTCAAGCCTTCTGTCATCTTCTTGCTAGGAAACTCTGGACCTCTGCTCTTTTGCAGTGGCACATCACATGTCCCTAAAGGCAGTTTATCTGCCTGGTCAGGAGAACCTCCTTGCCGACAAGTTGAGCAGGATTCTTCAGCCTCACGAATGGCAACTGGACCAGGATGTAGCCCAGTGGATCTTCAACCGTTGGGGTCTCCCATCCTTGGATCTATTTGCCAGTCCGCAAAACCATCAGTTGCCCCGGTTCTGCTCGAGGCAGCCACATCCGATGAGCGTGGCGGCAGACGCTTTCCTGATCTCGTGGCCACAGGGTCTTCTCTATGCGTTCCCACCCACCCCCCTGGTGGCACGCACTCTCTTCAAAATTCTTCGGGATAAGGCCTCGGTCATCCTGGTAGCCCCCATGTGGCCCAGACAGCCTTGGTTCCCTCTTCTCCTTCAACTGAAGGTTGAAACTCCACTCCCACTGGGGGTGCAGCCCGACCTCTTGACCCAGGAACAGGGTTCCTTGCTACATCCCAATCTCAGATCCCTCAACTTAATGGCCTGGCTGCTGAGAGGGTAGTACTTGCTCCTCTACTCCTTCCCAAGGAGGTTAAGGAGGTGTTGTTGGCCTCTAGGAGTCAATCCACTAGAAGATCTTATGCATTCAAGTGGCATAGATTTGAAGCGTAGTGTACCCAGAATAAGGAGAACCCATTCACTTGTCAAGTACCTCAGGTATTACAGTACTTGCTCCACCTCTCGGAATTAGGCCTCAAATCTAACTCTGTCAGGGTTCACCTGAGTGCGCTATCAGCTAACCACTCTCCAGTGGATGGGCAAACTCTTTCAGCTCACCCTCTGGTATCCTGATTCCTCAGAGGCCTCCTACTCTTGAAGCTTCCAATTCTCCCATTAGCAACAGAGTGGAATTTAAAGGTGGTCTTGCAGTGGCTTACTTGCCCACCTTTTGAGCCTATGTCCACCTGTCCTCTCCGCTTCCTTTCCTGGAAAGCACTCTTCCTGGTGGCACTCACATCTGCCCCCCGTGTGAGCGAGCTACAAGATTTCCACCCTGACCCCAAGAATATGCTGAATACCTCCGAACCAAAGCCAGTCAGGTCAGCGTATCTTCCGGTACCGGTGCCCTGGATGACAAATCCGGGCGGCTCCCCCCCCCCCCTCCACCTTAACCTCTGACTTAACCGTCACCCAAAAAATGCTCATGACATTCACAACCCCATCCACTAGAGAACTCCAAGACATAATCAACAGCATAAATACCACCACGGCACCGAATGATCCTTGCCCAGCACAACGGATAAAAACACTACGTGTTGAACTGAGCCCATTCCTTACCAATCTTATTAACACATCCTTCCTGACCGGAACCTTCCCCAACAGCCTGAAGCAAACTTCAATCAGACCCCTGCTCAAAAACAACAGACTTGACCCTGCTAAAATGGACTCCTACAGACCAATATCAAGCATCCCGTTCCTAGCCAAAATTATGGAAAAAATAGTCCAACGACAACTAGACCACTACATTGAAAACAACTCACCCCTGGACACCTGCCAACACGGGTTCCGCGAGTCACATGGGGTTGAAACTCTTTTAACCACGTTATTCAACACCCTAACTGTAGGTATTGACAACCTCAGACAAGCCTTTGCTCTCATTTTCCTAGACATCGCGGCTGCCTTCGACTCTGTCAGTCACGACCTACTTCTCTCCCGCCTTGCCGAGAAGGGAGTGCACGGCACTGCGCTATTATGGTGTACATCATACCTAAATGAAAGATGGCAACATGTTCGCTCCGGCCCCTCAAGATCAGATCCATTCCTGCAAGCGAAGGGTGTACCACAAGGGTCCTCACTTTCAGCACTTCTTTTTAATGTTTACATGCAACCCATCTGCGCCCTCATTAGATCCTTCCACATCAACTGTCTAATATACGCTGATGACGTTCTGATGTACACAACAATATCAACTGAGCACCCAGATCTCTCCTGTCTGTCCTCATGCTTCGACGCGGTTACAGACTGGCTACACACCCAGAAGCTCAAAATAAACTTCAAAAAAACAGAAGTCCTATTCGTCTGCAGAGACCAAGCATTCACTCCACCATAAAAGTGCGTGATGCTGAACTCTTCGCCAAACCTACGATACGATACCTTGGTATCATCCTTGACCAACACCTCAATATGAAGGAGTAGATATCCAACATGGTAAAGGCAGTATATCATAAAATCCGAACACTGCGCTACATTAGACAACTGCTAGACCCGGTTGACTTCAGAACAGTATTTCAAGCTCTAGTAATACCTCATTTCGACCACATTAACTCCATACTGCATGGACTTCCGAAGAGCACCCTACATCCCTTACAGTTGGCAATGAACGCTGCAGCAAGAACTCTACACGGAGCCTCCAGAAGAGAACACATTACCCCCATACTAAAACACCTACACTGGCTCCCCGTCCACTACAGGATTTCATTTAAGATTCTAACAATGACTTTCAAGGCCATCCATAATTGCACGTCCACCTCCCTCTCTGACTTAGTCCAGATAACCCCCCCAACAGGATAAGGAGATCAGCTGCTACTAACACTCTCATCCTTCCCAAAGCAATCATTAAATGCTCCAAGACTACGAGCAACCGTGCCTTTGCCTTCTACGCACCCTCCTGCTGGAATGCTCTCCCTCCTGACATCCGCGCCATCAACAACCTTCTTCAATTTAGGAAAGCGTTGAAACGTCACCTATTTACCCAGCACTTCTCCATCCCAAATGACAGCTCTCAGCCACCATCCCTCATGTCCAACTCTCTCCGCACGAGCCCCCTGCCCACGACACTACTACTTTCCGAACCCACCTCTATTTAATTTTCAGAATGTCATTGCCGTGTGCTTACCGACAAGATAGGTGTATAAGCCTGCATACCTAATTGTAAATAGTTGTTACCTGTTAACCTGTTATCCATGTTTATTTACCCTGTTTATTGTAAGTGCATTGAACTGCCCTCCTTGCACAAATATGTTTCCTGTAAACCGCGCTGATAATAAATAGTGCGGTATAGAAAAACAATTAAATAAATAAATAAAATAAATTTAGTATCAGATAGACCGTATACGTGCTTTTATAAAAACAGGGTGGTACTACGTACTCGCCCCAAGTTTCTTCAAAAAGTGGTTTCCTCATTTCACCTCAACCAAGAGCTGGTTCTTCCAACCTTCTTTCCCAGGCCGCATACCTGCAGGGCAGAAGCGGTTCTGCATAACCTGGACTTGTAAGAGGGTGCTCGCCTTCTACCTGGAGCGTACGCAGCAGCATCGGAGAGCTTCTCAGCTCTTCGTCTCTTACGACCCTAGTAAACTGGGTCTCCCTGTCTCCAAGCGCACGTTTATTTATTTATTTATTTATTTTATTTATTTAACAGTCTTTTCTATACCGCCCCTTCCAGAGATCAGGGGCGGTTTACATTGAACATTAAACAGAACAATTGTATACTTCTGTATACATTTACAAGGAACATTATGCTTTATTTTATTTATTTATTTTATTTTATTTATCTATTTCTTCTATACCGCCCCTTCCAGAGATCAGGGGCGGTTTACATGGAACAATTGTATACATTCGTATAACATTACATAGAACAAGAACTTTTTAACTTTTTACATATAACTTTTTAACTTTTTACATAAAACAGAACAGTAAGTTGTTAAAACTATATACAGGTGTACTTACAGGGAACATATTTTGAACATTAACTATGACAGAGCTTTTCAAACTATTTACAATTTATTTACATGGAACGCATCTTAGTTAGTTACAGTAGTGAAATAGTCAACTGTTTGAGTGGTTCATTAGCGTGTTGTGTGGGGTTAGTGAAATTTCCTGTGTTAGTCATTTGTTCTGTCTTGGGTACAGTGTATGTGTTTCTGTGATTGTATTGGTGAGGTTCTTTGTTGGTAGGGGATTTCAAAGTGTTTTGTAAAGAGGTAGGTTTTTAATTCTTTTTTGAATTGGAGAAGGTCTTTTATCATGCGGAGTGTTAATGGTATTTCATTCCAGAGGGTGGGGGCAGCAAAGGAGAAGGCCCTGTCACTTGTTGTCGCTTTAGTTTTTCTAAAATTTGTTTTTATGTTGAGGGAGTGGGTTGCGTTCTGTCTGCGTGATCTAGTATCTGATGGGGGGTGTATTAGGGTGGATAGTTGTGATGGGGAGATGTTGTTGATGATTTTGAATGTAGTTAGGAGGATTTTATATTTTATTCGGCTGTTTATAGGGAGCCAGTGTAAGTCTAGTAGAATTGGGGTCACATGGTCTGTTAGATTAGCTTTAGTGACCATCTTGGCGCATATGTTTTGGGCTCTTTGGAGAAGGTATATGCTTTTTAATGGAAGTCCATTTAGGAGACTATTACAATAGTCGAAGTGGGGGGTTATGAGAGTATTAACTACAGATCTAAAGTCATCGGTGTTGAGTAGGGGTCTCAGATGTTGTATTGTCTTGAGTTTATAAAATATGGTTTTTACTGTGTGTTTTATGTGTGGAATCATGGAGAGTGAGTGGTCTAAGATTATTCCAAGGTATTTTACCTCCTTTTTAACAGGTATAGGTGTATTATTTATTGTGATTGTATTGGGGTATTTGTAGTCAGTGTCTGATTTCCTCGTTATGAACATTGCCTCTGTTTTTTTGAGGTTAATGCTCAGGTGGTTGTCTTCAAGCCATTTAGTAGTCTCGTTCATACATTGGAGTAGGCTATCATATTTGGGATTGTTGGGGTTTATGGGGGTGGCAAGCATGATATCATCTGCGTATATGAAATGGTTAATTTTGTGCTTCTTAAATATGTTTGTAATGGGCTGGAGGTATAAATTGAAGAGGAGGGCTGAGAGGGCTGATCCTTGGGGGATGCCTTGACCTTGTGGGAAAGTTTCGGATGTGTCGTTACCTAATTGTATCCGTATTAACCTGTTTGAGATGTATGATTTGAACCATTCAAGGACTGTCCCTCCTATTTTTAGGTATTCTAGTCTGTTAATGAGGGTATTATGATTGATGCTATCGAATGCAGCAGACAGATCTATGAAGAGGAGAAGGAAGCCTTTGTTGTTGTCATTGGTGCCTCTGATGAGTAGATCTGTTAGGGCAATTAGGAGAGTTTCAACTCCGTGGAAGGGTCGGAAGCCAAATTGATGCTCATCAAGGAGTTTTTGTTCATCAATGTAGTCTTGTAATTGGAGTTGTATGGTCTTTTCTATTATTTTGGCAATTAGTGGTATGCTAGCTATTGGCCTGTAGGAGTTGGGGTCTTTTGGGTCTAGTTTATTGTTTTTTATTATGGGACGGATCGAGGAGAGTTTTAGGGCATTGGGCATGGTTCCTTGAGAGAGTGATTGGTTTACTATATGTTGGATATTTTCTGCAAGAAATTCCTTAGTATGTTTGATCCATGATACAGGGCAAGGGTCAAGTGGTGAGGTTGTGGTGTTAATCATTGTTATAATATTAAGGATGTGCTTTCTTTCAATCTTGTGAAAGGTTGTCCATTCATAATTACTGACATGTTTAGGTATTGTGGTGGTTGGCGAGTAAGGTTTTACCTTTAGTTTCTCAGCAAAATGTAATGCTAAGGTTTGTACACTGATTGAGTCTTGGTTAAGTTCGGGGTTTTGTGTTTTTGTTAGTGTATTCACAATTGAGAAGAGTTCTCTTGGCCGATTGATAGCATGATTTATTAGTTTGGAGTAGTATTCCCTTTTTGACTTATTGATTGCTTCCTTGTATCTATTCAGTATGTTTATATATTTAGTTTTGTTATCGTGTGATTTTGTTTTTCTCCAGATTTTTCTTGTTTCCGTAGTTGCTTTTTTAGCAGGGCAATTTCTTTAGTGAACCATTTTTGTGATTCCTTCTTTATCTTCTGCATTGTTTGGGTGGGGGTTGCTGCTTTTTGGATAGTTTGGTTCCAGTTCTCTATAGTTTGTTCTATGTCATTTAGACTTGTAGTGAGTTTAGGTAGTACCTTGTCAAGGAATGTGTCATTATCAAAGTGGGGAAAGCGTGAGATATGTGATATTTTGTTTGTGGACTGTGATGTTGTTTGAGCTAATAGGTGGAATGTTATCAAATGGTGGTCAGACCATGGTACTTCCGTAGCTATCGGGGAAGAATGGAGTTTATGTAGGTTAAAGGGGGTAGGGAGGAAAACAAGATCAAGTGAGTTCCCTTTATTATGTGTGGGGGTATGGACTATCTGGTTAAATCCCATGTGGGACATTGAGTCAATGAAGTTGTCTTTTTGGGATTGGTTCAGAGATGGGAGGTTAAGGTCACCTAAGATTATGAGGGGTTTTCTCTGAGACGTTGTGCATGCGAGTTCAAGGATGGGGGAGAGATTTTTGTGATCAGCTGATGGGGGTCTATAGATTAAGGAGAATGCTAATGTTCTGTTTTCCATTCCTTCGACATTGTTTGAGTTCATTAGGGTGTATTGTAGGTTTTTTTTAGTGATGATGAGTGCACCACCTCCTCTTTTTGTGTCACGGTGGCAGTTGAATACATCATATTGTGAAGTGTGAAGTTGGTTTAATAATATTGTGTCTGTAGGTGTTAGCCATGTTTCAGTGATGAAGAGGATGTCAGGTTGTTCGTCTCTTATTATATCATTTACTATTGGTATTTTGTTCCGAATAGAACGAATGTTTATTAAGATCAATTTTAGTTTGGTGTCCGTGCAAGTAGAGGATATTTTGTGGTCATGGTTTTTACAGTTTATCTGGATTACTCTAGGAGAATGTCTGTGGGAACTATTGTTTGGTGGCGGGTTGTATGAGTGATAGTGTAGCGGAGAGCGTGTTAGATTGCGGTTGGGGTTGTGGATGATGGGGATGCTATTACAAGGGGGGTTGTTGAGTTTATATGTGTATGTTAGTTGCAGAAGGAGGGCTATTAGAAGGAGAGTGGTTGGCAGTGACTTTATTTTAGGTAGGCCATTATTTTGTATTTTGTTTTGTAAGAGAGAAGTGTTTCTGGCGGGCTATGCAAGAGGGCTTGTGTGTGGTTGCATTGAGTTGTACGTGATTAGGTTAGAACAGCAAAGTATCGGTTAGAAGAGTTAGAACAGTAAATAAGCTTTTGGCTGGCTGTTTGTCACAATTGTATGGGATTGTTACAATGTATCAGCTATTTGTAACAGCAGTGCAATGATTTGTAAGTGTAGCTTTATGAGAATATTGCTGACAACAATAATGCCATGGGTAGTAACTATTACAGGCTAGTTATTAACATCCTTATAACAGTACTAGTTATGGGTATACTACTGACAACAGTAAGAAAATGATACCTATTGAAGGATGGCTACTGGCAACTGACAACGGTGCAGATTGAAAATATTCTACTGACAGTAGTAAACTTTGTGCTAGATAGCTACTGGCAACAGTACTATATGATGGTAATAATCTTTTGACAATAGTAATAATAATAAACTGTGGGAGCTACTAACAATAGTAGCACAGTAACAATATTCTATTGACAATGGTAATAAACTGTGTGGGGCTACAATAGTAATAAACTGTGGGGGGCTATTAACAATAGTATCACAGTAACAATAGAAATTATTGTTTTGTTGCTTGTTAATGTTACTTGATATAATATCTGGCTAGCTACTAACAACAGTACCGTATGATGGAATTAAAGTATTCACAATAGTGGTAAAACTGTGGAGGTTACTAACAATAGTATTTAGTGTAGCTCAGTGCAGCAGATAACTGTTAACATGTACTTCTGATTGTCACTTTATAGATTGAGGCAGAGTAGTGTGGTAAACGTTCAGGTTTTAGGCTGTTAATTATATACATTAATAGTCCATAAATAGCAATTGTAGGGGAATACTTGCTGTGCTTGATGAGAGGATGAGGTAGGTGAGCTCGACCTTGGGGATTTAGCTGTGCTCTGTGTGGTTGATGATTCTGCGGTGAGAGTTTCTTCTTTGTCTCTGCTGTGGGTGGGTAGGCTTACGTGGGTGGCGGACTGCATTGCCTGGGCGTACAGGGCAGCTGACCTTCAGCTGCAGGGCCGAATCACGGCCCACTCGGTTAGGGCTAAGGCCACCTCAGTGGCTAATCACCGCTCTGTTCCATTGGCAGACATCTGCCAGGCCGCAACTTGGTCTGCAAGCCAGACTTTTGTAGCCCACTACTGCCTGGAGAGAGAGTCCTGGCGGGACAGTGTTTTCGGTCAGACAGTACTCCGTAACCTATTCGAAGTTTAGGCAACTCCTACCCTCCGACCCTTTGGTGTCAGGCTACCATGGGAGTTATGGTCTCGGAGAGAAATCCTATCACTGCTGCTGCATCTCTTCTAGAGGGAGACATTTTTCAGCTATGGGATATCGGTAGCCTATAGCTAGGGAGTCCCATATGTGAGGACTGACTTCCTGCTTGTTCCTGGAGAAAGCGTAGCTACTCACCTGTAACAGGTGTTCTCCAGGGACAGCAGGAATCAGTCCTCACGACCCTCCCTCCTCCCCTGGAGTTGCAGTCCTATTATTGATTTTACTCTTTTTGCTGTCTTTTTAGCCATGTCATTAGACCGAGCAAGATGGCACCCTTGGGCAGGAAGGGGACCGCTCATGCGTGATGCAATCCAAAAGGCTTTCTTTGAAAGCTGGGGAATTGCTCCGCATGAGGGCTCCGTTGGCGCCGACATCACCCTTATGTGAGGACTGATTCCTGCTGTCCCTGGAGAACACCTGTTACAGGTGAGTAAATACGCTATATACGCATATCCTCATCCATTCAGATCACAGAAAATTCCTTCCTTTTCCAGGGAAGACACTTCCAATACAAGGTTCTTCCTTTTGGTCTGGCTTCTGCCCCAAGAGACTTCACAAAATGCATGGCAGTAGTAGCAGCATTTCTGAGAACTCTAGGAATATTCGTCTTCCCCTACTTAGACGACTGGCTCATTCAAGCATTGACAGCTCCAGAAGCTAGCTTCACTTTTTCTCGCACGATGCAAATTCTTTGCTACTTGATACTTGTCATAAACTTCCCAAAACCTCAGCTCACCCCTTCTCAGTCCCTGGAGTTCATAGGGGCTCATCTAGATACCAGACAGTTAAGGGCTTTCCTACCACAGCTCTGCTGTCTTCGTATAGTGCAGCTGGCATCCCAAGCAGCTATGGAAGCCTTCTTGACTGCTCAGGAAATGCTTCAGCTTCTGGGGCATATGGCACCCACTGCCCATGTGGTTCCCTATGCTCGCCTTTACATGCGAGCAGACCAGTGGACCCTCTCCTCTCAGTGGACAACAGGCCTCGGGTCGCCTGTCGGACAAAATCAGAAACTCTACATGTCTCATTTCATCCCTTCAGTGGTGGCAATCTCTGGAAAATCTTCTAGTAGGCTCTCCTTTCCAGCAGCCTCTTTTCCAGGCCACCCTAACAACAGGTGTGTCCAAGTTGTGTTGGGGAGCTCACTTGCAGAATCTCTCGAATCAGGGTCTCTGGACCCCACAGGAGGCTTGTCTTCACATAAACCTCCTAGAATTCAGAGCCATTTTCCATGCTCTTCGAGTATTCTAGGCCCAGCTCAGCTACAAGACAGTTTGGGTCCAGACCGACAATCAAGTAGCCATGTTTTATGTGAACAAGCAGGGCGGAACGGGCTATCTGTCGTTATGCAACAAAGCTTTGCGACTGTGGGCCCTCACTAGATAGCATCAAATCCACCTCCTAGTGGTATATCTTCCGGGCATTCAAAATCTTTGGACAGACAAATTCAGTCGAATACTGCTGCCACTCGAATGGTCTCTTAGACCAGATTGCTCGAGTGATTCGAATCTGGGGAACCCCAGATATAGACCTCTTTGCAAGTCCACAGACTGCCAAACTTCCCCGATTCTGTTCCAGAATTCCGGCTCAAAACTGTCAGTCAAGAGATGCTTTCCTACTCCACTGGGGGCAGGACTTCCTCTATGCCTTCCCACCCATTCCCCTCATTCCCAAAACACTGTTCAAGCTTCAGAGAGACAGAGGACATATGTTACTCATAGCTCCACATTGGCCACGGCACTGTGGTATCCTCTGCTTTTACATCTCTCTCAAGCCACACCACTGGAGTTAGGATATGCTTCAGATCTTCTTTCCCAGGAGAACAGGACGCTATTGCACCCGAATCCCCAGTCCCTGTATCTCAGGGCCTGGTTGCTGAAAGCCTAGAGCTTCCAGATATCAACCTTTCTCAACAGGTAAAGGATATCCTGGTGGCCTCCAGAAAACCCTCCACAAGGCGATCATAAGCCTTCAAGTGGAAAAGTTCTCTGTATGGTATTCTCAATGTGGGCTTCACCCCCTTTCGTTGCCTCTGGAATCGCTACTGAACATAAGAACATAAGATATGCCATACTGGGTCAGACCAAGGTCCATCAAGCCCAGTATTCTGTTTCCAACAGTGGCCAATCTAGGTCATACGTACTGTCACGCCCTTGCCTCTGGCTTAGAGGGGCGAGGTAACGGAGAACTTCTGGTGAGCTCCAATAAACTAGCTTTTCCTCAGGTGGATTCTGGGATATGTAATTTTGCTCTTAAGAAGAAGTGTAGTCATGGTCCGATGTTGAGGCAATTGACAGAATTTATTTTAAAGTAAAGGTTCAAGTAAACTGTACACAGGAATTTTGTCCATTCAGGATTGTTTGCAACAGAGTATTTAGATCAGTATAACTGCTTCACAGTCTCTTTAAACACATGCAGCTGGTAAACAACGTTGCTCAGTCTTAGAGAAACAGCTCTGCTCAGCAAGGTAAAAATACTTCCTTTTAACCTTGTGTTTGTGAAGCACTTAACAGCAAAAGAATAACTCGGTTCCTCTGGAACAACCTCTTCTTTCCTTCCTTCCTTTCAGGATAGGTTTTAAACTCAAAATAAGAAAACAAGTAACAAACATTCACAAGCTTTCTCTTCAGCGTGACTCAACACTTTGCCTGAGAAATGCAAACATGTGGAGTTTTCTTCAAACCCAGTCCTGGCTCAATTCCAGTTACCTGCTTCTAGGAGACTTTCTCATTCAATGCTAGCCTTTAGTATAATGATTCCATGCTTGTAGCTTGACACAGGGTACAGTCCATGGGGATATCTAGATCTTGCAATTCCTCCCCTGCCATCTTAATCTGTATATCATCTGGTGTTGTTAGGGCAGTGTCCTGTTCTGAGCTTTGGACACAGTGCTCAGAATACAACCTCCCTGGGGGTTCTAATGTCTCTCCTGAGCTCAACTCTCCCCGATAAAGACAGTCAGTACCTGAAGCACTGGGCAGTTCTCCCTGGTTGTGCTCACTACGGTTCCTTGTCTCCTTCCAGCCTCTCTGGAACAGCTCTCTGTATTCCTCTCTGGGTACTCTCCTGGAGATCTGCAGGTGCTCCTGGTTCTACTCCTGATTCCCCTGAATCCTCTGAGTCTTCCGAACCTCCTGAGACCTCTGAGCTTCTCCTCTCCTCTGAGCTTCTCCTCTCCTCTGTGCTTCCTCTTTCCTCTGCTTTAGCAGAGGTTTATATTTCCCTCTCCAGGGCTCTAACCCTTCCTCCACTCCTCCCAGGTGCTTGTAATCACCTCTCAAGCCTGCAGTTACATCATAGGAGTTAGGGTGTGGCTACCTGAATTTTCTCTCCCTCAAGTTTCTTTCTCTATGAGGGGCCTGAAATCCATGCCCTGCAGGGATTTCTCCTTTCTCTAAGTTAGTCATTGGCTTTTTCTATACTCATAGGCTCAAAACAGGCTTCCTTGTCACATACCCCCCTACTAAAGATATTATGGGCTAGCGGAAGTTCCTCCGAACAGTCCGTAATCCTTGATAAGGCATCTGCATTCTGATGTAATTTCCCTGCCCTATGTTCTATCTTGAAATCAAAAGCTTGCAAAGCCATGTACTACCGGGTTAATCGGGCATTGTGGTTTTTCATCTGTTGTAGCCACTTTAAGGGAGCATGATCAGTGACTAGTAGGAATCTTCGTCCCGTGAGGTAGAACCAGAGGGCATCTATTGTCCACTTAATGGCAAGGCACTCTTTTTCAATGGTAGAGTATTTCTGCTCTGCAGGGGACAATTTTCTACTAAGGAACATTATGGGATGCTCCTTTCCTTCATGCTTCTGGGATAGGACTGCTCCCAAGCCTGCCTCCAATGCATCCGTTTGCGCAATAAAGGGCTGTGTGAAATCCACTCCGCGCAACACTGGGGCCATGCATAGCCTCTTCTTCAACATGGTGAAGGCTATCTCAGCCTCCTGGGTCCAATGGAGACGATTCGGGCAATTTTTCTTTAGCATATCAGTAAAAATAGCACCTTCTTCTGCAAAGTGGGGTATGAATCTCCTGTAGTAGCCTATCAGGCCTAGAAAACTTCTTAGTAGTTTCTTGTTCGTAGGTCTGGGAAAATTCTTGACAGCATCTATTTTGTCAAATAGAGGTTTTACCGTGCCCCATCCCACCATATGCCCCAGATACTTCACTTCTCGCCTGGCAAAGGCACATTTGCTGGGGTTCAGGGTGAGGCCTGCCTGTCTCATAGACCGTAAGACGGCTTCGACTCTTGAGAGATGTTCCGTCCAACTGCAACTATGAATAATGATGATATCCATATAGGCAACAGCATACTCTTGATGAGGGCGCAGGACTTGATCCATAAGTCTCTGGCACGTGGCTGCGGCACCGTGGAGGCCGAAGGGCATCCTCCTAAATTGGAATAGGCCAATCGGGGTGCTGAAGGCGGTCTTCGGCCGTGATTCCCTCATCAGTGGAATCTGCCAATACCCTTTCGTCATGTCCAGAGTGGTCAAAAACTGGTCTTGCCCCAAACGATCCAGTAGCTCCTTGATCCTGGGCATCGGGTAAGCATCGAATACCGAGATGGTATTTACCTGTCTGAAGTCTATACAAAATCGTAGAGTACCATCAGGTTTTGGAACAAGCACTATTGGACTGCACCACGGGCTTCATGACTCTTCGATGATACCTATCTCCATCATTTCACGCACTTGCGCCACCACCTCCTGCTTCTTAGCCTCTGATAGCCTGTAGGGTCGCTGTCTGATGACCTTCCCATGTGGGGTCACAACCTCATGTGCTACCAGTTGGGTCTCTCCAGGGATTGGCGTTAGAACATCTGGAAAGTTCGCCACTAGTCTGGCCAGTTCCTGCTTTTGAATCAGGGATAGTTCTTCACCCATTTGAGGTTCTGAGTTCCTCCCCCAGTCTGTCACTTGGGGTCCAAGGTCTTCCTCCATCCTCTCTTCACAGGTGGCTGTCAGACCTTTCATGTCGGCGCGTCCGGTGGACCCAAATCCATCGGCTCCCCGTCCTGTGGGAGTCAACATGGGGACCTCTTCCAGTGGGGGAAATCTTACCCTCTCACATACCAGCTGTGCAATCCTGTCTCCAACCTTCACAGGGAAGTCTTCGTCACCAAAATTAAAGAGTAATACCTTGACACTCCCTCTATAGTCAGGATCGATGACCCCAGCACCGACGTCCAGAAAGTGTTTCAGTGCTAGACCGGAACGAGGGGCTATCCAGCCATAGCATCCGATTGGCATCTCCATCTGCAGGCCGGTGTCAATGAGAGCTTTGCTGTGACTGGGTACTACTCCATTTATGGCCTCACAGATCATATCCCGCTGCTTGAGGAGTGGCTCTCCTGGGACTCCTGGCTTTCTTGGATACCCTAGAAAATTTTAGTACAAACTTCTGTTTAACGGGGGAATGGCCTTCCAAGGGTTTTCCCCCTGTGTTCTTGCTCTGCTTTTGGGGCTTCTCAAACAGAGGACTAGGGACCACAGTTACCATCCCATCCACATTCTGTCCGAGTCCCTTCTCTATCCGTTTTCTAAATTGGGGCCAGTCTCTTCCTAATACTAGGTCATGGGGGAGATTTGGGAGCACTGCCACGGGGATTTCTTTCTGTACTCCTAACCCTTTTATCACTACCTTTATATATGGGGTAGAAAGATGCAGCCCCATGGATGCATCTAATTTGGACTCTACCCTCTGGTCTCCTCGAGACCGACTCATCCTGAGCTTCAATTGCTCGCCAAAGCCTCCGTGATACCATGCTTTGGTCAGCGCTCGAGTCGAGCAGAGCGTTGGTACTGATCCCCTGGATGTTGACAGCTAAGAGGAAGCCCTCTCTCAGATGTTTCACATTAGCACCCATCAATCCTATGCGGGCTTTGCACCCCGTCTGTAGGTGTCCTATCTTCCCACAACGATAGCATTTTTTCTCAACCCACTTTTCCTTCTGAACAGGCATACTAGTTTTCCCACCTTCTGCATTGTTCCCCTGTCTCTTTTCTGATTGACCAAAACTGGCCTCTGCCTCTGCTTTTGGAGCGCCCCCTTTTGGATGACGAGCTAATTCAGCTTCTAAGTAGCGCTCAATCAGAAGGGTTGCCTCTCCTGTGCTCTGGCAGTTTTGCTGTATCAGAAAAGATTGTATGTCCTTAGGAACAGCAGCCATAAACTTTTCCAATACTGTTGTATCCACCACCATGTCAACAGTTTTTCCCTCTGGGACCAACCACTTTAAGGCTAAGCCTCTTATCCTTTGGCTTAAGGCCTTAGGTGTTTCTCCAGCTTTCAGGGACGTGGCTCTGAACATGCGGTGATGTAGCATTTTGGTTAAACCTAAGCGATCTCTTATGGCATTTTTCACTTCAGAATAATTCGTGGCTAGGGCAGATGGCATGGCCCTATTAATTAATTTATAGACTTCTATCATATCTCTTCTCAGCCGTCTCTTTTCCAGGTTAAAGAGCCCTAACCTTTTTAGCCTTTCTTCATAGGAGTATCCTTTCATCTCCTTTACAATTTTGGTGGCTCTTCTCTGAACCTTTTCTAAAATCGCTTTTAAGATACGGCGACCAGAATTGCACACAATATTCAAGGTGCGGTCTCATCATGGAATGATATAGAGGCATTATGATATCTTTTGTTTTATTTTCCATTCCTTTCCTTATGATACCTAACATTCTATTTGCTCTCTTGGCCGCCGCTGCACACTGGGCTGAGGGTTTTAATATGGTATCCACAATGACGCCTAAATCTTTTTCCTGGGTGGTGGTTCCTAATGTGTGGAACCTTGCATGGTGTAACCATAGTTTGGGTTGTTCTTCCCTAGGTGCTTAACTTTGCACTTGTCCACATTAAATTTCATCTGCCATTTTGATGCCCAGTCTTCCAATTTATCAAGATCCTCTTGCAATTTCCACAATCCTCTTGGGTTTTAACAACTTTAAATAGTTTTGTGTCATCTGCAAATTTGATAACCTCACTCGTTATTCCACTTTCCAGGTCATTTATGAATATGTCAAAAAGCAGCGGACCCAGCACACATCCCCTGGGGTATACCACTATTCACCTTTCTCCATTGGGAAAATTGGCCATTTAGCCCTACCCTCTGATTTCTGTCTTTTAACCAGTTCCTGATCCACAATAGTACACTGCCTCCTATCCCATGACTCTTTAGTTTTGCCAAAAGTCTCTGATGAGGGACCTTGTTAAAGGCTTTCTGAAAGTCCAGATACACTATATCAACCGACTCACCTTTGTCCGCCTGTTTATTCACTCCAATTAGGCCATGACTATCTACATGCTGAGTAATTTTATTCTTTATGATGGTTTCTACCATTTTTCCCAGTACTGACATCAGACTCACCGGTCTGTAGTTTCCCGGATCACGCCTGGAACCCTTTTTAAAAATTGGTGTTACATTGGCGATCCTCCAATCTTCAGGTATTAGAGATGATTTTAATGATAGTTCACAGATTACTAATAGCAGGTCTGCAGTCTCATATTTCAGTTCTTTCAACACCCTTGGATGTATAACACTTATTAAAAGAGGGCTACTACACAGTACCCTGTCTTGTGCTGCTGAGGTAAGCTATATTCTGAGTTTATTTAAATTATAGCTCTTTGCTGCTTCTAGGCTCTAACTTATGTCACAAGCACAACGCCTGAAGCCACTTGCTTTTAGTGGTTGAGAGGCGTGGTGGTTGAGAATTCCTTCTTCTATCAGCTCTTAGCAGCCTATTTCTTCGTGTTGGCTTCTGGGAAGTGTAGTACTGCTAAAATATGTTGGTGCTTTAAGTAGAAGGTTTGTAGTTGAGGTAACCGAGGGTAAGGCTTGTAACAGAAAGTTTATTTCCATAGCATAAAACACAGCAGGTTCAAGGTATCATTTACAGGATTATAATTGTAGGATTTGCTTAAGGTACAGCAAATAATGGCAAACAAACCAAAAGAACTCAGAAATGGCTTTTAAAGTCCTCTTACTTGCAGAACTATTGCCTTTAGAAACTAGGCTGGCACTTTCCTTTTTAGTCCTTGTTAATCAGAGCATAAAGAAAAATTCAAGCTTAATTCTTCTACAGCAGTTTGGTTTCTGCCAGCCTCAAAAACCTCTCTAGGCTGCATTTCTATGTGAAAACCAAACTTAGAACAAAACAAACATTCCAAGCTGTTATCAAGACTCTTAGCAGACTTTTCATATAGGAGAGGAGCAAGCAAAAACTCCTATAGCAGCTAACTTGGCTTTTCTTGCCGTTGCACAGTTCAAACACAGGTGACAAACAAGCATGAATCAGAGCTTCCTGATCAGGCTTACGTTGCAGTAAATTTCCCTTTTAAAACACACAGGAATTTACCTCCACATTGCTTGTGCCATATGGTTAACTTCCAAGGAGAATTACTTCTTTCAGGGCTAGCTTTCCTCAAGACCTCCTGTCTAGAGCTTGGCATAGAGAGCAATCCATAAAGCAGTCTTCTTCCCCCAACTCTGACACTGGTTCTCCCATCTGCATGGGTTCCGACTCACCGACCTGGTCAGACTGCTCAGCTGACAACCTCTCTGGTGGTCTGAAATCTTCTCCACTTCCTGGCCCCCACCTCTGTTGCCAACCTGTTGCAGGGAATTCAGCTCTCTCAGCTCTGGGTAGCTCAGCTCTTCTCCAAGAATCAACTCGTTCTCTCTGCTTCTGTCTCAGCTGCTCTCCCGGCTGCTCTCCTTCTCGTCTCTCTTTCTCTGCATAATCTAACCCAGGCTTATACCTCCAGGGTTCTAACCCCACCTCTTTCTTTCCCAGGTGTTGGTAATCCCCCTCCCTTCTGATATTTGAAAAATCAGTGCACTTGTTAAAGTAAGGGCTTTGGTCCTCGTGCTTGCAATCCCTCTTTCTTACTTTCTTACCGTAGGGGCCCGAGTCGGGGGCTGCTGAGTTTCCTGATCTCGGACTCAGGTTGATGGCCTTGGAGAGCAGCTTGGCTGCCTTCATGAAACAGCAGCGGGCACTGATCGCCAGTCTCACCGGTGCATCTGCCCCGACCACCGGGACCTCGACGTCCAAGTCGACCCCGGAGGCCGAGCCGATCCTCGAGCCAATGCGATCTCGAGTCGATCCTCGGCCGAGGTCTCCCTCGGCCTCCCATTTGGGACCAAGGTCATCGACGCCGATATCCTCAGTGTTGGGGCGAATGACATCTGTGCCTGCCCGACCGGAGCCGCTCGATTCCTCCTCCGAGGGGTCAGGCTGGGAAACGGAGGACGAGGAGTCCCTGGACATGTTTCGGACCCGGTGTGTCCCTTCGGACTCACCAGAGTCCAAGCCTCGGAAACGGTCCACCCGGAGGACAACAGTTTCTCGGACTTCGTGCGGGACATGGCCAAGGCCTTGGTCTTCCCCGCGGACCCCGAGGAGGAGCCGAGGAGCTTGAGGCCCTGCAGTATGACTCTCCTCCCAAGGAGGCCTTTATTGTTCTGGTTCCTCCGATGCTGGAACGGTTGCTCTTCCACATGTGGGAGGCACCAGCTTCAATGCCAATTCTGAGCAAGCAGGTCGATTCCATCTATCGAGTCCACAAGAGCCCCGGGTTCCAGAAGACACAGCTACCGCACCACTCCATGGTTGTGGAATCGGCCATGCATCGTCTGAAGAGTCAGAAGATGCACTCCTCGGTGCCTCCCGGTAGGGAGGCCCGGAACCTGGATGCCCTCGGTAGAAAGTGCTTCCAAGGCTCTATGCTTGCTTGCCGTGTCCAGACCTACCAGCTGTACGTGGACATCTACCTTCGAGACCTGGCAAAGGAGATTGTCTGGTTCTCTGCTGGTGTCTCCAAGGAACCTTTGCAGAGGTTCAAAGCCCTGTCATCGGGGATCCGGGAGTGCTCGAAGTTTATCTCTCGAGCAGCCTATGATGGCTTCGAGGCTTCGGCCCGAGTAGCCGCGGCCAGCATCGGTGCACGCTGTCAGACCTGGCTACAGTCATCGGACCTCGAGCCATGGTTTCAGGACAAGTTGGTCGATGTCCCCTGCCAAGGTGAAAACGTCTTTGGCAAGCCCATGGCTAAAAAGGTTGCAGAACTCGAGTCCGAGACTCTCACCCAGACAAGACTGTCCAGGAAAACCTCTGCCCCTTCTCAGAAGAAGAAGGGCTCGGGGAAAAAGACCTTTTACCCGAGGAAGTCATCTGCCTACAAATCCTACCCTCACTTCCAGGTCTCCATAGCTCTCCAACAGGGTCAGCAGACCAAGGGGCAGGGACATGGGCTCCGTAGACAGAAAACCCCCAAGCCTCCAGCTCCGGCTCCTGCACAGCAGGGAGCGGGGTTTTGACTCCAGTGGCATAGCCTCTCCTCCTCAGCTGGCCTCTCTCAGCACAGGAGGCCGGCTGACCCTGTATGCCCATAGGTGGTCAGCCGTAACAAGGGATACCTGGGTGCTCAGCATAGTCCAGAGGGGCTATCTCCTCCACTTCCACCAGGTCCCCCCCCTCCTACTTTCCAGGGGAGCCTCCAAGACTCCCTCTGTACAGGAACCTACTCCTGCAGGAGTTAGCAGGTCTTCTAAAGTAGTAGGCGGTGGAACCGGTGCCCCACCACCTGAGAGGTCAAGGCTTCTATTCCAAGTACTTTCTAGTACCCAAAAGGACAGGAGGCCTCAGGCCCATCCTAGACTTGTGAAATCTCAACAAGTTCCTGGAGAGGGAAAAGTTCATGATGCTTACCCTTGGGATACTGCTGCCCTATCTCCAGCAGGAAGATTGGCTATACTCCTTAGACCTAAAGGATGCTTATACTCACATCCTTATTCATCCAGACCACAGACAATATCTCCAATTTGTGGTGGGAGGAAACCATTATCAGTACAGGGTACTCCCTTTTGGCCTAACCTCCGCCCCCAGGGTTTTCACCAAGTGCCTGGCGGTGGTGGCGGCCTACCTCAGGGTTCACGGACTCTTTGTCTTTCCATACCTGGACGACTGGCTCATCAGGGGTCAGTCTCCACAGGAGACCAATCGAGCCACCCTCCGCACTGTCTCTCTTCTCCAGCATCTGGGATTTGTCATAAACTTCACAAAGTCCACTTTGCATCCCTCACAGAACATGGAGTTCATAGGAGTAAGACTGGACACCCTTCAGGCAAAGGCCTTTTTACCCGTGGACAGGGCCCACAGACTGATGGCTTTAGCCGGACAATTCCACAGCAATTCTCTGGTCTCCGCCAGACAATTCCTGAGGCTCTTGGGCCACATGGCATCCATGGTCCATGTAACTCCAAATGCCCGTCTGCACATGAGGCCAGCTCAGTGGGGCCTCAGAACTCTGTGGCTGCAGGCCACCGGAAACCGGAAGGACAAAGTGAAGGTGTCCATGCTACTAGAGTTTTCTCTGCAGTGGTGGCTTCATCTTCCGAATCTGGTGCAAGGTGTGCCTTTTCAAACACCTCCACACTCTCAAATGCTGACAACCGATGCTTCTCTTCAAGGTTGGGGTGCACATTGCCAAGGGGCATGCACTCAGGCCCTGTGATCTCCTTGGGAGGCTGCACAGCAGATCAATCTCTTAGAGCTCAGAGTGATCCGCTTAGCATTGCGGACATTCTCTCATCTCCTCTCTCACCAGTCCGTCTTAGTTCAGACGGACAATCAAGTTGCTATGTTCTATCTGAACAAACAGGGGGCACAGGGTCCCGACTTCTCTGTCAGGAAGCACAGGACCTGTGCTCCTGGGTAGTCAATCATGGCATAGTTCTCAAAGCGGTCTATCTCCCTGGGCAGGAGAATTACCTGACAGAAAGATTGAGCAGGATCCTACAGCCACACGAATGGCAGTTGAATCCTCTGGTGGTTCAACAGATCTTCCTAAGATGGGGTCTTCCAACCATAGATCTCTTTGCCAGTCCACTGAACCGTCAACTGCCCAGGTTCTGCTCCAGACAACCGCATCCTCTCAGAGTAGCAGCGGATGCATTTCTCATTCCGTGGTCTACAGGCCTCCTATATGCGTTTCCTCCCATGCCTCTAGTGCCCAAGACACTGTTCAAAGTGATCCGGACAAGGCCTCGGTGATCCTGGTGGCCCCCAGATGGCCAAGGCAACCGTGGTTCCCTCTTCTGTTGCAACTAGCGGTGGACACTCCTCTTCCTCTGGGGATGCAACCCGATCTCCTGTCTTAGCAGCAGGGATCTCTCTTACACCCCAACCTCCAGTCACTCAATCTGATGACCTGGCTGCTGAAAGGGTAGTTCTAGCACCCTTACTGCTGCCTAGGGAAGTGGAGGACGTGGTCTTGGCCTCTAGGAGGCAGTCCACCCGGAAATCTTATGCCCTCAAGTAGCGTATTTCTCCACCTGGTGTGCTCAACGCAAGGAGAATCCTTTCTCATGCCTGGTACCAGTGGTGCTGCAATATTTGCTTCACCTGTCCAACCTGGGCCTTAAATCCAATTCTGTTAGTGTCCACCTCAGTGCTCTCTCAGCGCACCACTCACCGGTGGAGGGTCAGTCTCTCTCAAGCCACCCTTTAGTGGCTCGCTTCCTCAGAGGCCTACTTTTGCTTAAGCCTCCGGTTCGTCCACCTGCCCCTGAGTGGGATTTGCATGCGGTCTTGCAACAGCTTACTTGCCCACCTTTTGAGCCTATGGCTACTTGTCCTTTGTGCTTTCTCTCCTGGAAAGCGTTGTTTTTGGTAGCTCTTACCTCAGCATGGCGAGTGAGCGAGCTTCAAGCCCTACACCTGCACCATACACTAGGTTCTATAGAAGCAGAGTAGTCCTACGGACTCACCCTAAGTTCCTTCCAAAGGTTGTCGCCTCCTTCCACCTCAATCAGGAGGTGGTTCTTCCAACTTTCTTTCCCAGGCTGCATGCCAGCTGGGCTGAGATGGTCTTGCATGCCCTGGACTGTAGGAGGGCATTCTCTTTCTACCTTGACCGTACGCAGGGACACACCGAAGGGCTGTTCAGCTCTTCGTCTCTTTTGACCCTAATAAGTTGGGGTTACCTGTCTCCAAGCGTACGTTGTCCATTTGGGTAGCAGACTGTTTCGCCTGGGCTTACAGGGCAGCCGGCCTCTCCTTGCAGGGTTGAGTCACGGCTCACCGTGTCAGAGCGAAGTCTGCGTCAGTGGCTCATCTCCGCTCTGTTCTGTTGGCAGACATCTGCAGGGCTGCCACTTGGTCTTCAAGCCAGACTTTTGCAACCCACTACTGCCTCGGGAGGGAGGCCCGCAGGGACAGTGCTTTTGGACAGGCGGTACTCCGTAATCTCTGAGGTATAGGCAACTCCTACCCTCCAGCCCTGGTGTTGGGCTACCGTTCAGGGGCGTTCTCAGAGAAGATTTTTTTCGCACATGCTGAGGCTCTAGAGAGAGCTCATTTTTTCAGCTTTGGGTCCCCGGTAGCCTTAAGCTGGGGAGTCCCATATGTGAGGACTGACTTCCTGCTTGGTCCTGGAGAAAGCATAGTTACTCACCTGTAACAGGTGTTCTCTAGGAGCAGCAGGATTCAGTCCTCACAGCCCTTCTTCCTCCCCTTGGAGTTGCAGTCATAGTATTTATTTTCTTTTTTTACTGTCTTTTAGCTATGTCATTAGACTGAGCAAGATGGCACCCTTGGGCGGGAAGGGGGCCCTGCATGCGTGCTGCATTCCCAAAGGCTTTCTTTGAAAGCTGGGGAAATGCTCCGTATGGGGGCTCCGTCGGCGCCAACGTCACCCATATGTGAGGACTGATTCCTGCTGCTCCTGGAGAACACCTGTTACAGGTGAGTAACTACGCTTTGCTGATGCTAGGCCCTAAGTGACTATTAAATGTAAACTACAAGCTCTCTGCTGGGTTCCAAATTTAACCAGAAAGCTCTCCTCTGTGTTTTAAATTTAAACTAAAAGTACTTTGCTGATACTAGGCCCTGAGTGACTATTAAATTTAAACTACAAGCTCTCTGCTGGGTATGAAATGTAACCAGAAAGTTCTCTTCTGTGTTTTAAATTTAAACTTAAACTGCTGCTACTAGGCCCTGACTGATTTAACAAAAAATAGTGGGTTCACAGATTAATTAGCTTTAATACAAAGAATTCCCTTTCAGAAAATTCCCAGAAGTATATACTCACAATTGCAGATCTCTCTCCTTCATTTATCAAATTCTGTTTTTAAAACCAATTCAGTAAAGGTTCATCTTAGTGCCATTGCAGCTTCTTGCAAGCCTTTGGATGGACAACCTATTTCTTCTCATCCACTCGTAGCAAGATTTATGAAAGATCTACTCTTAACAAAACCTCCCATTAAGCCACCGCCGGTGTCATGGGATCTAAATCTTTTTCTCGGGCAGCTCATGAAACCACTCTTTGAGCCTTTAGCCACTACAACTCTAAAGTTTCTCTCCTGGAAGGTCATCTTCCTAGTTGCTCTCACTTCTGAGAGACGCATCAGTGAGTTACAGGCTTTAGTGGCAGATCCTCCTTATAAAAGATTTCACCACAATAAGGTAGTTCTTAGGGCTCATCCCCACTTTATGCCAAAAGTGGTTTTGCCTTTTCATTTAAACCAAACAGTATCTCCAGGAACAAGCAGGAATAAGTCCTCACATATGGGTACGTCGGAACCGACGGAGCCTGCGCGGGAAAGCTCCCCAGCTTCCCAGAAAGGAAGCCTTTGGGGCCTCCCACTGCACCTTCCCGCCTTCCTGACCAGCTCTCCTCAGTTTCTCTTTTTCCGCAGAGCCAGCAGGTCGTGTTCCTGTCACCGCTGAAAAAATTCTTGTTTTAGTTTGTTTCTTTAGACCGCGTACCTGCCTTCCCCATACCGAAACCGGTACCACCGGTCTCTCTCTTTCTTTCTTTCAAAAAAAAAAAAAATCTTTATTTTTGCACAACTTGGTGACTTCGGTTAGGCCTCAGGCCTACACAAATTCTCCTCATGGAGAAACCAGCCCCTGGTTTCAAGAAGTGTACCAAGTGTTGTGCTGTTATTTCTGTCACAGACACCCATGACTGGTGTCTTAAATGTTTGGGACCTGACCACTCCATTCCGGACTGCCCATCCTGCTCCCAGATGTCTAAACGTGGTTTGCAGAACCGGGCCAACAAATTCCATGTGCTGTTTGCTTCAGATAATCCAGCATTACAGTCATCCAGGTCTTCCTCTCCGGATGGATCTCAGGTAACCAAACCTTCTTCGGGCAGGTCCTCAAAGAGCAAATCTCCTTCAAAGCATTGAGAGGCTCTCACTTTTGAATCTGAGGATCCTGCCCCAGCCAAACAACCCCGGCGGGAAGCTCTGGCTTCCAAAGCTCCATCTATGGGGTTACAGGTTGACATCGATGGCACGGCCTCGACCGATCACCTGTTAGACTGCTCTGGGGTACCGGCCCATACCGGTACCGACATCCAGGCAGCAGTGGCGTCTATGAGCAATACTGTTCAGACCATGCAGCAGGCCATGCTGGCTTTCATTAAAGCTGCGACGCCCTCGGTACCGCATCCAGCGGTTCCGGTATCGTTTCCCATATCGGAACCGAGACCATCGTCTTCCAAACGCAGATCGGTTCCGCATGACGGATCCGGGTTTTCACCCAATACCGATCCCATACCCGGTACGCCCGATGTCGATACCGAGCGGTATGCGTATCGTGCGTTGGAAGCAAATAGAGGATACTCTGATTCTTCTGAGGATTTTGACTCCTCTGAGGACTCTGATGAGCTGTCTCTAGTTCTTCCTGAAGAGCCTTCTTCCCCAAAGAGGAGAATGTCTCCACCAGAGGATTTGTCCTTTCAAGACTTCATTATAGAAGTAGCTAAAGGACTTTCTATTACCACATCCTCTGAAAAAGAACCTAGATCAAAGAAACTGGATATTTTAGGATACCCTAAGGTTCCTAAAGAGGCAGTCACCCTGCCTTTCCATGAAATCCTTCAAGAACACTTGATGGACTTATGGGAGGCTCCTCTAACGTTGTCTCCTTATTCTCGTAGGTTGGACACCATGTATCGGGTCCCTCCTTCTCCTGGTTTTCAAAAGACTCAGCTGCCTCACCATTCCATTGTGGTGAAGTCTGCGCTGAAAAAGATTAAGAGTACCAAAAGGCACTCTTCTACCCCTCCAGGGCAAGAATGTAAGACCCTAGACCAGTGATGGCTAACCTTTTTGAGCCCGAGTGCCCAAACTGCCGCACAAAACCAAAGAATTTCCTCAAAGTGCCAGCACGTCAATTAAACCTTAACAACAAGATTTTAGTATCTAAAAACTCTTTATAAAGTTGCCTGAACTATGTAACATCATTTGTAAAGGTTGGAATCTTTGTATTGTCAGAGAATCAATTTGATTCACAATCCTTTGGTTTTCATTTCAATTTATTGGCAATTTATAATGTTTTAATGATTTCATTCAATTTAATGAATTTAGGAAGAATTTGATTCAGTTACACAATATATTTTAAATGTATTATTCACATAACATGTCAAATGTATCCTGAGTAAAAAAAAGATAAACTTCTTGAAACTGTTAACTGTGTTAGGACTCGGTGTGTATTCCCAAAGAATCTATACATGAAAAAAATTAATGTGATGTTTGTTGTTGCATGCATACTGGGAACCCCAAAAGCCAAACTTGGAATGTACAACAACACTGTAGAAATAAAACTATAAATTAATTTCCTCTTGTACCAAACAAAGCGCAGATGTTAATGATGCACATTTCCCAGAGCTGACATATTCCAGTTAATAAATTCAAAATAAAGAGATATCTTTCTACCTTTTGTGCATTTTTTTTTCAGTTGCAATTGGTCCAGCCACTTTCTTCTGGTTTCTTCATGTTTTCTGCTAACTCTCCATCGTCTGCTGTCCATTTGTCCTTTCTTCTCTCTTCTAGTTTTTTTTCCATTCTCTCTCTCTGTACATCTGCTTTAACATACTAATCTTTCTCCTTTTGCTCTTTCCTCATTCCTATTTCATCCACACAAATTTTACCCCTCCATCCTCAATCCCCAATTACTCTCCCAATACCTGGCCAATTGTAGATTTTTCATCCCTCCTACACAAAATATTTTTCCCCTCTCCATTTTACTCTCCCAGCCCCATCCCATTCTAATCCTCCCCCAACATCAGCTCCCTTCTAGTTCCAGTCTCACCCAGCATACATTCCCTTCTAGTCCCTGCATCAGCCCATTTCCAGTCCTAGCCCCCCATCAGCCCATTTCCAGTCCTAGCTCCCCCATCCATTTCCAGTCCAAGTCCCTTCATCAGCTCATTTTCAGTCATTTCCTAGCCCCACCATCAGCCCATGTCAAATCATAGCTCCCCTCCACTCAGCCCAATTCCAGTCCAAGCCCCCCCATGAGCCTACTTCCAGTTCTAGCCCCTCCATGAGTCCATTTCAATTCAAGCCCCCACCACAGCCCATTTCCAATCTTAGCTCCCCCCAACAGCCCATTTCCAGTCCTATCCTAGCTGTTCCATCAGCCCATTTTCAGTCCTAGCTCCCTTCCCTCACAGCCCATTTCCATTCCAAGCCCCCTCCCCATCAGCTATTTGCAGTTCAAGCCTCCCCTTCCACTCAGCCCATTTCCAGTCCTAGCAACCCCCCAACCCATTACCAGTCCTAGCCCCCCGTCAAGCAACTTCCAGTCCTAACCCCCATCACCCCATTTTCAGTTTAAGCCCCCCCTATAACCCATTACCAGTCCTAACCCCCCATCAGCCCATTTCCAGTCAGCCCACCATAGCCCATTGCCAGTCCTAAACCCCCCCATCAGCCCACAGCCCATTACCAGTCCTAACCACATCAGCCCACCTCAAGTCCTAACCCCTCCCCATCAGCCCATTTCCTGTCCTAGCCCCCCCATAACCCATTATAAGTCCTACCCCCCCCCCATCAGCCCACTACCAGTCTTAACCCCCCCATAGCCCATTACCAGTCCTAACCCCCCCATCAGCCCACTACCAGTCTTAACCCCCCCCATATCCCATTACCAGTCCTAACCCCCATCACCCCATTTCCAGACAGCCCTCATCAGCCCACAGCCCATTGCCAGTCTTATCCCCCCCCCATAGCCCATTGCCAGTCTTAACCCCCCCCATAGCCCATTGCCAGCCCTCATCAGCCCACAGCCCATTGCTAGTCTTAACCCCCCCCCCCCTAGCCCACTGCCAGTCTTAACCCCCCCTCCCTAGCCCACTGCAAGTCTTAACCCCCCCTCCCTAGCCCACTGCAAGTCTTAACCCCCCTCCCTAGCCCATTGCCAGTCTCAACCCACCTCCCTCCCTACCCCAGTGCCAGTCATAACCTCCCTCCCTCCCTCCCTCCCTAGCCCATTGCCAGTCTTAACCTCCCTCCCTCCCTCCCTAGCCCATTGCCAGTCTTAACCCCCTCCCTCCCTCCCTAGCCCATTGCCAGTCTTAACCCCCCTCCCTCCCTAGCCCATTGCCAGTCTTAAGCCCCCTCCCTCCCTCCCTAGCCCATAGCCAGTCCTACCCGCCCCCCCTCGGCTCATGGCAATTAAAATAAAAAAAAAAGCTGGCCGCTGCCGCCGCGGCGGCATGGAGTGTCCCGCGGGGCTCCCTTTGCCCGGCGGGACTCTCCCGGCGCGGCTCAGCCCCTCTCTGCCGGCTTGCAGATACGCGAAGGGAGAGAGAGCTTCACAGCAAACATTCAGGAGAAAACAACTTTGCATTACCTTCATGCAAAGGTTGTCTAACGTAGGTCCAAGTGATCAATCTCACATAAAGAACAGTCTCTCTCCCTTCGCGTATCTGCAAGCCGGCAGAGAGGGGCTGAGCCGCGCCGGGAGAGTCCCGCCGGGCAAAGGGAGCCCCTCGGGACACTCCATGCCGCCGCGGCGGCAGCGGCCAGCTTTTTTTTTTTTTAATTGCGGACCTTCACGCGTGCCAGCTGCAAGGCCTTCGCGTGCCACAGCTGGCACGCGTGCCATAGGTTCGCCATCGCTGCCCTAGACTCTTTTGGTAGGAAAATCTTCCAGGCTAGTATGCTTATAGCCAGGATTAATTCATACAGTCTGTATATGGGCATGTTTCTCAGGGAACTTGCCCTAAAGGTACGGCATTTTGCCCCCTTTATCCCTGAGGATAAAAAGGAGGAGTTAATTTCTATAGTGAAACAGCTTCTAGATGTTTCTAAGTTCTCCAACAGAGCAGCCTTTGATTCCTTTGAAGGTGCCGGTAGAGCTTCGGGCATTGCCATTGCAGCCCGACGACTTGCTTGGCTCCAGGCCTCTGACCTAGAACCCTGGGTCCTGGATGGCTTACGGAATCTGCCCTGTACAGGTGAGAACTTATTTGGTAAAGACTGGCAAATTAAAGCCACTCAAATGGACGCAGAAAATGCTACCTTAGATAGACTTTCTAAGTCTACCTCTACTCCTGCCAAGAAAAAGTCTTTCAAGAGGCCTTACTACAAGAAGGCCAGATTTTCCACAAATACTGGCCAACAATCTTCTCAGCCTCGCTTTGCTGCTAAACGTCAGCAACCTAAACAGACAAGGTCAAAGCCTGCAGTGTCTGCCACTCCTCAGCAGGCTCAACCCCCTCAGGGGTTTTGACTTGCCCCTAGAGAACTTAACCTTTCTGGCTCTAGAACAACCAGAGCCCCTCACCATTCCCGGAAGGTTAGCTCACTTTGCTCCCAGATGGGGGCAAATTACATCAGAGCAATGGACCCTCTCTATCATCAGAGAGGGCTACAAACTTCATTTTTCCAACCTTCCTCCACATACCATGGTGAGGCACTTCAATTCTCCCCCATCTCTCCTGGCCCTGTTGGGTCAGGAAGTCTCTTCTCTCCTTGCCCAAGGGGCAATAGAAGAGGTTCCTCTTCCTCAACAAGGGACAGGGTTCTACTCCCCTTATTTTCTCATACCAAAGAAGACAGGGGGATTCAGACCTATCCTAGATCTGAGAGAATTGAACAAATTTCTGTAGAAGGAAAAATTCAAAATGCTTTCTCTGGGCATTCTCCTTCCATACATTCAGAGTCAGGATTGGCTTTGTTTTCTAGATCTCAAGGATGCGTACACACATATACTCATCCACCCATCCCACAGAAAATATCTAAGATTTCTGTTCCAGGGAAAACATTTCCAGTACAGAGTACTTCCCTTCGGTCTAGCCTCTGCTCCAAGAGTGTTCACCAAATGCATGGCAGTTGTTGCCGCATTTCTAAGAGGTCTGGGAATTTTTGTATTCCCATATCTGGACGACTGGCTCATCCGAGCTCCATCTCAGTCAGAGGCCCAGATTTCCCTGGACCGCACAAGGCACATTCTGCAGTATCTTGGACTGGTGGTAAACCTTCCCAAGTCTCAACTTATCCCTACTCAGTCTCTGGAATTCATAGGGGCCCAGTTGGACACCACCACTGCAAGGGCCTACCTACCTCAAGTCCGGGGCCAACGTCTGGTGTGCTTGGCCTCCCAAGCTCAGTCCAGCAGTCACTTGACAGCCAGAGAAATGCTGCGACTTCTGGGCCACATGGCCTCCACGGTACACGTGGTGCCCTACGCTCATCTTCATATGAGAGCAGCTCAATGGCCCTTGGCCACCCAGTGGACTCAAGCATCAGGAGCGCTCTCCGACCAAATACTCACCTCAAAGCGTCTGTTTTGGTCCCTCCAATGGTGGATGTCCACCAAGAATCTGTTGTTGGGGGCCCCCTTCCAACCTTTGTTGCCCCAAGCAACCCTCACAACAGATGCCTCCCAAACAGGGTGGGGAGCCCATCTTCAACACCTCTCCACTCAGGGTGCTTGGTCTCCACAAGAGACCACCCTTCACATCAACCTCCTGGAACTGCGAGCAATCTTCTTTGCCCTCAAAGTCTTCCATACCCTCCTTGTCAACCTGACCGTCCTAGTCCATACAGACAATCAGGTGGCCATGTTCTACGTAAACAAACAAGGAGGGACAGGCTCTCTGTCGCTTTGCAACGAAGCTCTCAGATTATGGGCCTTCGCCAGAGAGCATCAAATTCATCTTCTGGCAGTGTATCTTCCAGGGGTTCAAAACTCTCGGGCAGACAGACTCAGTCGAGTTCTGCTTCCACACGAATGGTCCCTACATATGGACCAGATACGCAGAATCTTTCAGGAATGGGGAACCCCGGACATAGACCTCTTTGCAAGTCCGTGGAATGCCAAACTTCCCCGGTTCTGTTCCAGGACTCCGTGTCAGGGAGCTCAGGCCAACGACGCCTTTCTCCTACATTGGGGTCAGGAATTCCTATATGCCTTTCCACCCATTCCTTTGATTCCCAAGACTCTGTTCAAACTCCAGAGGGATCACGGATCGATGATCCTCATAGCTCCACGCTGGCCACGTCAAGTGTGGTTCCCTCTACTTCTGCATCTCTCCCAGGGACCCTCCCTGGACCTGGGAGCTGCGCCAGACCTTCTGTCTCAGGAGGAGGGGACTTTGTGGCACCCAAACCCCAAGTCCCCTACACCTCAGAGCTTGGTTACTGAAGGCCTAAGCCTTCATGACTTCAATCTTTCTCAACCAGTGAAAGATATCCTTCATGCCTCTAGGAAACCCTCCACGAGGCGTTCCTATGCTTTCAAATGGAAACGCTTTTCCATTTGGTGTGCTCAACAGGGTCTTGACCCTCTAGCACTTCCATTGAATTCTCTATTAGACTATCTCCTGCATCTTTCTAATGCAGGCCTTAAGACGAATTCAGTAAGAGTCCATTTGAGTGCTATTGCAGCATCTTTAAAACCTATAAATGGACAACCTGTCTGCTCTCATCCTCTTATTGCAAGGTTCATGAGAGGCCTGACTCTAACTAAACCTCCTATCCGGCCTCCTCCGGTAGCATGGGATTTGAACCTAGTTCTAGGTCAGCTTATGAAGCCACCTTTTGAACCGTTGGTTTCTACCTCCTTGAAATTTCTTTCCTAGAAGGTCCTTTTCCTTATTTCAGTCACTTCGGCTCGCCGCATCAGTGAACTACAGGCCTTAGTGGCTCATCCACTCATCCAGTGACTGTAAATATCCAATGTAAATAAGTTAATGGATGTTTGTATTATTAATACACCTTGAAGTTGAAGTTTTGTTTAATGTAAATAGTTATACTCAACCGTTCATTGTAAATAGTTAAATCTAATTGTTCAATGTAAATGTATACATCTGTGTACAGTTGTTAAAATGTTCCTTGTAAACCGCCCTTGATCGCTGGAAGGGGCGGTATAGAAATATATACATAAATAAATAAATTAAATAAATAAATAAATACTAGGTTTCATCATGATAAGGTGGTCCTTAGGACGAATCCCCACTTTATGCCCAAAGTGGTCTCGCCTTTTCATCTTAATCAAGAGGTATATCTACCTGTCTTTTTTCCGGCTCTTCATGCATCCAGTGCAGAGAGGAACCTTAGAACATAAGAACATAAGATATGCCATACTGGGTCAGACCAAGGTCCATCAAGCCCAGTATTCTGTTTCCAACAGTGGCCAATCTAGGTCATACGTACCTAGCAGTTTCCCCAAGGGACACAGGTTCCACAATGCTTGTATTGGTTCAAGCATTGATATCCTGGGTCCCTTCTTAATAATGGTTTATGGACCTTTCCTCCAGGAACTTGTCCAAACCTTTTTTAAACCCAGCTACACTAACAGCCTTTACTACATCCTCCGGTAACAAATTCCAGAGTTTGATTACACGTTGAGTGAAAAAATATTTTCTTTTATTAGTCTTAAATACTTTACCCTGTAGCTTCATTGCATGTCCCCTAGTCTTTCTATATTCTGATAAGGTAAACAATCGATCTACGTTTACCCGTTCCACTCCGTTCATTAATTTATAGACTTCTATCATATCTCCCCTCAGCCGTCTCTTTTCCAGGTTAAAGAGCCCCAACCTTTTTAGCCTTTCTTCATAGGAGTAGCCTTCCATCCCCTTTACCATTTTGGTGGCTCTTCTCTGAACCTTTTCTAAAATTGCTATATCCTTTTTAAGATATGGCGACCAGAATTGCACACAATATTCAAGGTGCGGTCTCACCATGGAACGATATAGAGGCATTATAATATCTTTTGTTTTATTTTCCATTCCTTTCCTTATCATACCTAGCATTCTATTTGCTCTCTTGGCCGCCGCTGCACACTGGGCCGAGGGTTTTAACATGGTATCCACAAGGACGCCTAAATCTTTTTCTTGGGTGGTGGTTCCTAATGTGGAACCTTGCATCGTGTAACCATAGTTTGGGTTGTTCTTCCCTAGGTGCATAACCTTGCACTTCTCCACATTAAATTTCATCTGCCATTTTGATGCCCAGTCTTCCAATTTATCAAGATCCTCTTGCAATTTTCCACAATCCTCCTGGGTTTTAACAACTTTAAATAGTTTTGTGTCATCAGCAAATTTGATAACCTCACTCGTTATTCCACTTTCCAGGTCATTTATGAATATGTCAAAAAGCAGCGGACCCAGCACAGATCCCTGGGGTACACCACTATTCACCTTTCTCCATTGGGAAAATTGGCCATTTAGCCCTACCCTCTGCTTTCTATCTTTTAACCAGTTCCTGATCCACAGTAGTACACTGCCTCCTATCCCATGACTCTTTAGTTTTGCCAAAAGTCTCTCATGAGGGACCTTGTCAAAGGCTTTCTGAAAGTCCAGATACACAATATCAACCGACTCACCTTTGTCCACCTGTTTATTCACTCCTTCAAAAAAACATAACAGATTAGTAAGACAAGATCTTCCTTGTCTAAAGCCATGTTGGCTGTCTCCCATTAGGTCATGACTATCTATATGCTGAGTAATTTTATTCTTTATGATGGTTTCTACCATTTTTCCCGGTACTGATGTCAGGCTCACCGGTCTGTAGGTTCCCGGATCACCCCTCGAACCCTTTTTAAAAATTGGTGTTACATTGGCGATCCTCCAATCCTCAGGTATTAGAGATGATTTTAATGATAGTTCACAGATTACTGATAGCAGGTCTGCAATCTCAAATTTCAGTTCTTTCAACACCCTTGGATGTATACCATCCGGCCCAGGTGATTTGCTACTCTTCAGTTTATCTAATAGTTGTAGGACATCTTCCCGATGTATCGATATTTCCTTCAATTCTTCCACACCTTTAAATACCACTTCAGTCGTGGGTAACATCCCTACATCTTCCTCAGTAAAGACCGAAGCAAAGAATTCATTCAGTCTCTCCGCTATCGCCTTGTCGCCTCTTAGTGCTCCTTTAACCCCTTTATCATCTAATGGACCAACTGACTCTCTCACGGGTTTTTTGCTACGAATGTACTTGAAAAGGTCTTTATTTCGCGTTTTTGCTTCCGCAGCAAGCTTCTTCTCAAATTCTCTCTTTGCCTGCCTTATCAATGCCTTGCATTTGACTTGCCAGTGCTTGTGCTGTTTCCAGGTTTCATCATTTGGCTCTTTTTTCCATTTCTTGAAAGATGCTTTTTTGGCAACAACAGCCTCTCTGACCTCAGCTTTAAACCATGCTGGCAATTTTTTGGACTTCCTTCCACTTTTCTTAAAGCGTGGAATACAGCTGGTCTGGGCTTCCAAGATAGTATTTTTCAACAACACCCAAGCTTGATGTACGTCTTTAACCTTTGCAACTGCTCCTTTTAGTTTTTTCTTAACTGTTTTCCTCATTCTATCATAGTCTCCCTTTCGAAAGTTAAGGGGTAGTACTGTGGATTTCCTTACTATCCCTCCTCCACTAATTAAATCAAAGGCGATCATGCTATGATCACTATTGCCAAGTGGCCCCAACACCCTTATCTCTTGCACTACATCTGGTGTTCCACTAAGGACTAGGTCTAATATTGCTTCCCCTCTGGTCGGTTCATGAACCAGCTGCTCCAAGAAGCAGTCATTTATTTCATCTAGGAACTTTATCTCCCTAGCATGTCCTGTTGTGACACTGACCCAGTCGATGCCGGGGTAATTGAAATCACCCATTATTATTACTGCACTGTAACTTTTGCTAGCTTCCTTGATTTCTTTGAGCATTTCATCATCCATTTGTTCATTCTGGCCAGGCGGACGATAGTACACCCCCACTGCCATCGCCTTCCCCTTTTTACATGGAATTTCAATCCATAGAGATTCTACAGCAAATTTTGTTTCTTGCAAAACTTTAATCCTTTCTGACTCAATGCCCTCTCTAACATAGAGCGCAACCCCTCCACCAATTTGATCAGCTCTATCATTTCGATATAGTTTGTACCCAGGTATCACAGTGTCCCACTGGTTGTCCTCCTTCCACCATGTCTCTGATATTCCAATCATATCTAACCTCTCGTTTAGTGCTATATATTCTAACTCTCCCATCTTGTTTTGTAGACTTCTAGCATTTGCATACAAGCATTTTAGAGACTGTATTTTATTCATATTAATTTGGCTATTGGTAGACATGGGTAATTTGGGATCTTTAAGTTCTGTCTGCTCCATACTCGAGGGCATTTGGGCTACTTTACTCTTTTTTGGAACCTCTCTGCTTTTTGTAGTATCCTTCAAGGATACATTCTTCCGAACCATGCGCTCTTGGGCGACTGTCGGCTTTCCCTATTATCTAGTTTAAAAGCTGCTCTATCTCCTTTTTAAAGGTTAATGCCAGCAGCCTGGTTCCATCCCGGTTAAGGTGAAGCCCATCCCTTCGGAAGAGCCCCTCCTTTCCCCAGAATGTTCCCCAGTTCCTAACAAATCCGAACCCCTCATCTCTGCACCATTGTCTCATCCACGCATTGAGACTCCGGAGCTCTGCCTGCCTTCATACTCTAGATTGTAAAAGAGCTCTTGCCTTTTACCTCAACAGGACTCAGCCACATCGAAAGTCTTCCCAGCTTTTCGTGGCTTTTGATCCTTCTCATTTGGGACTTCCAGTCTCTAAACGTACACTTTCCAGTTGGATTGCTCAGTGTATTTCCTTTGCTTACCAGAGTAAAAACATTTCTCTGGAAGGCCATGTCACAGCTCACAATGTGAGAGCCATGGCCACTTCTATGGCTCATCTTCACTCTGTATCCATAGATCAGATCTGTCGAGCCGCCACCTGGGCCTCGGTTCATACCTTCACAGCCCATTACTGTTTGGACAAGGACTCCCGCCGGGATGCCTTGTTTGGTCAGGCTGTCCTCAAACACCTGTTCCATACTTGAACAACTCCTGCCCACCTTCCCAGGATGGATGCCTGAGATCCATACGAAGATGGCGAACCCTTGGAAGGGGATCTCCCAGGCATCTTAGCTAGGGAGTCCCCATATGTGAGGACTTATTCCTGCTTGTTCCTGGAGATAGCACAGTTACTTACCTGTAACAGGTGATCTCTGGGAACAGCAGGAATTAGTCCTCACAACCCACCCACCTCCCCTAGGAGTTGTATCTTCCATCTATCTTCCTTTCCTCTCTCTATTGTCTCAGCTATAAACTCGAACTGAGGAGAGCTGGTCAGGAAGGCGGAAAGGCAGCGCGCATGTGCAGTGGGAGGCCACAAAGGCTTCCTTTCTGGGAAGCTGGGGAGCTTTCCCGCGCAGGCTCTGTCGGTTCCGACGTACCCATATGTGAGGACTAATTCCTGCTGTTCCCAGAGATCACCTGTTACAGGTAAGTAACTGTGCTTTACCTTCCTGTATTCTTTCCTAGAGCTCATGCATCTAATGCAGAAAGGAACCTTCATACTTTAGATTGTAAATCTTCTCAGCTTTTTGTTGCTTTTGATTCTAGTCATTTGGGACTTCCAGTTTCTAAAAGAACTCTCCCTAGGTGGATTGTAAATTGCATCCTTTGCATATGAGAGTAAGGGACTTTCTCTTGAAGGCCATGTCACAGCTCACAATGTGAGAGCCATGGCTGACTCTATGGCTAATGTTCGTCTGTGTCCATTGACGACATTTGTAGAGCAGCCACTTCGCATCGGTACACACCTTCACAGCCCATTACTGTTTAGAAAAGGAATCCCGTAGGGATGCCTCGTTTGACCAGGCTGTTCTCCAGCATCTCTTTCAGACTTAGTACAACTCCTACCTGCCGTCCCGGATTTGGATGCCAGAGATCCATTGGAAGGAAGCATGACCTTTTTAAGATACGAAGACCAGAATTGCACACAATATTCAAGGTGCAGTCACACCATGGAACAATACAGAGGTATAATATCCTATGTTTAATTTTCCATTCCTTTCCTTATGATACCTAGCATTATATTTACTCTCTTGGCTGCCACTGCACATTCGCAGAGGGTTTTAATATGCTATCCACTATGACGCCTAAATCTATTACCTAGGTGGTGGTTCTTAATGTGGAACCTAGGTCTAGGTTGCATCGTGTAACCATAGTTTCAGTTGTTGTTTTCTAGGTGCATAACTTTGCACTTGTCCACATTAAATTTCATCTGCCATTTGGATGCCCAGTCTTCCAATTTATAAAGATCCTCTTGCAATTTTCCACAATCCTCATGGGTTTTAACAACATTAAATAGTTTTGAGACATCTGCAAATTTGATAACCTCACTCGTTATTCCCCTTTCCAGGACATTTATGAATGTGTCAAAAGGCAGCGGACCCAGCCCAGATCTCTAGGGTACTCCACTATTCACCTTTCTCTATTGGGAAAATTGACCATTTAGCCCTACCCTCTGCTTTCTGTCTTTTAACCAGTTCCTCATCCACAATAGTACACTGCCTCCTATCCCATGATTTTTTAGTTTTGCTAAAAGTCTCTGCTGAGGGACCTTGTCAAAGGCTTTCTTAAAGTCCAGATACACAATATCAACCGACTCACCTTTGTCTACCTGTTTATTCAAACCTTCAAAAAAACATAACAGATTAGTAAGACAAGATCTTCCTTGTCTAAAGCCATGTGGATAGTCTCCCATTAAGCCATGACTATCTACATGTTCAGTAATTTGTTCTTTATGATGTTTTTTACCACTTTTCCCAGTAGTGACGTCAGGCTCACCAGTCTGGAGTTTCCTCAGTCACCTCTAGAACCCTTTTTAAAAATTGGCGTTACATTGGCCATCCTCCAATCTTCAGGTATTAGATGATATTCATGATAGTTCACTGATTAGTAATAGCAAGTCTGCAATCTCATATTTCATTTTTGAACATCCTTGGATGTATACCAACCAGTCCAGGAGATTTGCTACTCTTCAGTTTATCAAATAGTTGTAATACATCTTTTGTACCTTTCAATTCTTTGTTACACAATGTAAGAATATAAGATGTGCCATACTGGGTCAGACCAAGGTCCATCAAGCCCAATATCCTGTTTCCAACAGTGGCCAATCCAGGTCACGAGTACCTAGCAGTTTTCCCAAAAGACACAGGTTCCTCAATGCTTGTATTGGGTCAAGCAGTGATATCCCGAGTCCCTTTTAATAATGGTTTATGGACCTTTCCTCCAGGAACTTGTCCAAACCTTTTTTAAACCCAGCTATACTAACAGCTTTTACTGCATCCCCTGGTAAAAAAAATTCCAGAGTTTGATTAGACTTTGAGTGAAAAATATTTTATCTTATTAGTTTTAAATAGCTTACACTGTAGCTTCATTGCATGTCCCCTAGTCTTTTTATATTCTGATGATGGAAACAATCGATCTACGTTTACCCGTTCCACTCCATTCATTAATTTATAGACTTCTATCATATCTCCCCTTAGCCGTCTCTTTTCCAGGTTGAAGAATCCTAACCTTTTTAGCCTCTCTTCATAGGAGTAGTCTGCCATCCTCTTTATCATTTTGGTGGCTCTTCTCTGTACCTTTTCTAATAATGCTATATCCTTTTTAAGATACGGCTACCAGAATTGCACGCAATATTCAAGATGCGGTCACATCATGGAATGATACAGAGGCATTATAATATCCTTTGTTTTATTTTCCATTCCTTTCCTTATGATACCTAGCATTCTATTTGCTCTCTTGGCCGTCACTGCACACTGAGCGGAGGGTTTTAAGATGTTGTCCACAATGATGCCTAAATCTTTTTCCTGGGTGGTGGTTCCCAATGTGAAAACTTGTATTGTGTAACCATAGTTTGGGTTGTTCTTTCCTAGGTGCATAACTTTGCACTTTTCCACATTAAATTTCATCTGCCATTTGGATGCCCAGTCTTCCAATTTATCAAGATTCTCTTGCAATTTTCCATAATCCTCTTCGGTTTTAACAACTTTAAATAGTTTTGTGTCATCTGCAAATTTGATAACATCACTCGTTATTCCCTTTACCCAGGTCATTTATGAATATGTTAAAAAGCAGCGGACCCTGGGTTACTCCAAAATTCACCTTTCTCCATTGGGGAAATTGGCCATTTAGCCCTACCCTCTGCTTTCTATTTTTTAAACAGATCTCCAGGAACAAGCAAGAATGTAGTCTTCACATATGGGTACCATTGGTACAGACTGATCCTGCCCGGGAACGCTCCCTAGAGTCCAATAGGAAAGCTTTTGGGAGCATCCCACAGCGCCTGCGTGCTGCCTTCCCGCCATTCCAACTCTCCCTCTTCAGTTCTTTGTTTTCCGCAGAGCCGAGAGGTCGCATACCCTGTCACCGCAGAAAATTATTTGTTACATCTTTGTTTTTTGTGGTCGCGTCTGCCTTCATTCGATGTCTACCGGTACCGCCGGTTCTCTTTTCTTCTTTTCTTAAAAAAAAATATCTTTTCTGAAGTAGTTTCTCTTCAGAGACTTTTTCCCTCTCGGTGATAGGCACCATTTTGGGCATTAGGCCCATTTTTCTTTAAAAATGGAAAAACTAACTAGTGGTTTTAAAAAATGTTCTAATTGTGGCGGTATCATATCCATCACCGACACCCATGACTGGTGTCTTAAATGTTTAAGGACCTGACCATTCTCCATTAGACTGTTTCTCCTGTAGAAAGATGACCAAGAGGGGCCTGCAGAATAGAGCTGCAAAATTCGGTACCCTTTTTGCCATAGATGCAATGTCCTTTGCATCGACATCTTCCAGGGCTTCATCTTCCTCCCATGTATCTCAGGTAACTAAACATAAGTCTCCTAATACTAGCTGGTCCTCAAAGGGCAGATCTCCATCCAAGTATCGAGATGCCATCGGCATTGCCCTCGAGGAAATTTCACCGGCAAAACAGTCCCAGCGGGAGGCTTCGGGTTCCTAAGCACTAATGAGGCTCCAGGATGTTCTCGAGGCTTCCATCTCTGCAGAACTAGAACTTAAGAACATAAGATATGCCATACTGGGTCAGACCAAGGTCCATCAAGCCCAGTATCCTGTTTCCAACAGTGGCCAATCTAGGTCATACGTACCTAGCAGTTTCCCCGAAAGACACAGGTTCTGCAATGCAGGTGCAGGGTCTGCAACTACTGGTGGGGAAACACAGGAAGCAAGAGCTGTAGGTTGGTGAGGACTGCTTTATTGGAAACACCCCTACGCGTTTCGGCAACGCCTTCTTCAGGGGGCACACAGCTAACATAAAATACATAATAAAAGTTAAACCATAAAATAACCATAATAAATAATTAAAAAAATGTACACACCAATATTATATTAAAAAAAGACATGAGTAAAATAATATGCAGACACATTAAAGATAACCATATAAAACAATTATAAAATAAATAGGGCCGAGACAGAGAAGAAGATGAATAAGCTGGAACCTGATGCTATAGGTCATGCAAGTGCATAAAAATTTACAGACATATCAATAAAACAAAACAAATATGAAAGTTAACTGTGAATGACTAAGAATACATATAATGAAATGAATATGGAATGTAATCTGATACTTGTAACATATATGGTGAATCAAAGCCGTAGCAAGTAGGAGACAAGACAAAATAATGGTATTATGAGCACTACTCATGGTATCCCATACTGCATGTCAATGTGTAAATAAACAAACAATGTGTATGGAAGAGAAATGAAACATGCTCATAATACCATTTGATTAAAGAGATTGTTTGATATATTTTATTAAGGTGAGTATTTATGTCATGTTTGCTTACTTCACGTACTTATATATATATTCTTTATGATCTCTTTTTATCTGATATCATTATTTATTTATTTATTCGTTTTATATTATTGTTAACATTAATTTATCATCTGTATCAGTTTCTCTTAGAAGTCTGACACAACTGTCTTAAAGAGACACCCTGTTTGGTGCAGCTCTGGTAGGTGCTCTTGATTGACAATACATTAGCCTAATTGCACCTTTTTATTTACTTATCACATTCCATATTCATTTCATTATATGTATTCTTAGTCATTCACAGGTTCTTTTAATGATTAATTATTTTACTTTTTTTATATATGTTCCCTGATATACATGCGTATTGTATCAGTTAACGTTCATATTTGTTTTGTTTTATTGATATGTCTGTAAATTTTTATACACTTGCATGACTTATAGCATCAGGTTCCAGCTTATTCATCTTCTTCTCTGTCTCGGCCCTATTTATTTTATAATTGTTTTATATGGTTATCTTTAATGTGTCTGCATATTATTTTACTCATGTCTTTTTTTAATATAATATTGGTGTGTACATTTTTAAAATTATTTATTATGGTTATTTTATGGTTTAACTTTCATTATGTATTTTATGTTAGCTGTGTGCCCCCTGAAGAAGGCGTTGCCGAAACGCGTAGGGGTGTTTCCAATAAAGCAGTCCTCACCAACCTACAGCTCTTGCTTCCTGTGTTTCCCCTCTTGACCTGCGAGTGCAGTGCTCCTCCTTGTCTACCTCTGCAACTACTGGTGCCATGCTCGGGGGTTCCGGCTGCTTCTATCGGTACTGACACCCAAGCATCGGCAGGAGCGATAGATCAAAGATTTCTCGCTATCGAACGCAGTCTAGCGGCTCTTTTAACAGCTTCTGTATGACTGAAACTGCTTCAGACCATTCCAGTTACCGGTACCGACTTCACCGGCCTCGGTGGGTATACCCCCCTTGCCAAGTCTAGAGTCAATCTCCGGTATCGAGAGAACGGTAATGAGACACCTCGATACCGACTTCGATCGATACTGGTACCATGCATTGCACGAACATCGAGATTAGAGATATTTTGGATCCTCCGATTCCGATGACTCTGACTCTGCCGGTTCTAGAGCAGTCCTTCCGAAGGATCCATCTCCTTCTCCTTAGCGGAGAATGTCTCATCCAGGGGACATGTCCTTCCAGAATTTCATACGTGATGTGGCTCGAGGCTTTGCAATCACGGTGACTCCTGAAAAGGAACCTAGAGCAGAAGAATTACAAAGTCTTCAATACCCTAAGGCTCCTAAAGAGGCAGCTACTCTGCCCATTCATAAGATCCTTCATGATTTTATGCTGAGAATGTGGGAATCCTTTAACCACATCTCCACACTCTCGGAGACTTGATACCATGTATCGAGTTCCACCCTGTCCTGGCTTTCAAAATACTCAGTTACCACACCATTCAGTGGTAGTGGAATCGGCAATGCGCAGAATTAAGAGTGCAAAAAGACATTCTTCCAATCCTCCAGGCCGTGCATCGAGGACTCTCGATGCCTTTGGGCGTCAATGCTTCCAAGCTTCCATGCTGTCAGCTAGAATCAGCTCATACAACCTATACATGGGGATGTTCCTCAAAGAGGTTACAGGAGACTTGGAACTTATGAGCCCTCTTCTTCCTGATGATGAAAGAGAGGATTTTCTTACTCTAGTCAGACATGCCCAAGATGTTTCTAAGTTTGTAAACCGTGCAGCCTTTGATTGCTTTGAATGCATTAGCAGAGCTTCTGCTATCTCCATCAGTGCACATCGTATTGCCTGACTTCAGACATCAGACTTGGAGATATGAGTACAAGATAAACTGGGATACATTCCTTGCACAGGAGACAATCTCTTTAGCAAGAATTGGCAAGAAAAGGCTAATGAGATTGACTCTGACAATATCCCCTTGGACAGACTGTCAAAGTCTACAGCCAACCCAGCAAAGAAAAGATCTAATAAAAAACCCTTTTTTAACAAGAAAAATAAGCTTTATCCTTCTTAAACCCATTATGGTCACTGCCCAGTTCATGTTTCCAAAAAGGGACAAAAACAACAAACTAGACAACAGAACAAAACCAAAAGTCCCAAGAGCTCAGCCAGCTCAGCAGGCTCAGCCTCCTCAGGGGCTTTGACTCTTTCCTAGAGAACTTAGTCTTCCTGCCCCCTGCATGGTCCAGAACCCTCTACAATCCCCAGCAGGTTATGCCATTTTGCCAGCAGATGGCAGCAAATAACATCAGAAAATTGGATTCTGTCCATTGTATGAGAGGGGTTCAGAATTCATTTTCACAGCATGCCCCCTCCTACATTCATAAGACAGGTCAATTCTCAGACCCCTGTCACCAATCTTTTGGGTCAGGAGGTCATAGCACTTCTTGCTCAAGGAGCAATAGAAGAGGTACCCATACCTCAACATGGTACAGCGGTACAAAGAAAACAGGAGGACACAGACCCATACTGGACCTCAGAGAATTTAACAAATATCTGTTCCGAGAAAAGTTCAAGATGATCTCTCTCGGAACACTTCTGCCATACCTTCAGAGTCAAGATTGGCTATGTTCTCTAGATCTAAAGGATGCATATATGCATATTCTCATCCATCCAGATCACAGGAAATTCCTTCGATTCCTTTTCCAGGGAAGACACTTCCAATACAGGGTTCTTACCTTCGGTCTGGCTTCTTCCCGAAGAATTTTCACAAAATGCATGGCAGTAGTAGCTGCATTCTTACGAACTCTGGGAATATTCGTCTTCCCTTACTAGGACAACTGGCTCATTCGAGCACCTACTGCTCCAGAAGCCAGCTTCGCTCTTTCTCGCACAATGCGAATCCTTCGCTACTTGGGATTGGTCATAAACCTCCCAAAATCCCATCTCGCTCCTTCTCAGTCCCTAGAATTCATAGGAGCTCGCCTAGATACCAGGCAGTCAAGGGCTTTCCTTCCACAGCCCCGCTGTCTTCGTATAGTGCAGCTGGCTTCCCAAGTAGCGGTAAAGGCCTCCCTAACTGCTCAGGAAATGCTTCAGCTTCTGGGACATATGGCATCCACCGTCCATGTGGTTCCCTATGCTCACCTTCACATGCGAGGAGCCCAGTGGACCCTATCCTCTTAGTGGACACAGGCCTCAGGTCTCCTGTCAGACAAAATAAGAAACTCAAAACATCTTATTTCATCCCTCCAGTGGTGGCAATCACTGGAAAACCTACTCATAGGCTCTCCTTTCCAGCAACCTCTATTCCAGGCTACTCTAACAACAGATGCGTCCCAGTTAGGATGAGGCGCCCACTTGCACGATCTCTCCACCCAAGTTCTTTTTACCCCACAGGAGGCTTTGGACCCCACAGGAGGCTTGTCTTCACATAAACCTCCTATAACTCAGAGCAATCTTCCATGCTCTTCGAGTATTCCAAGCTACATGACAGTCCTGGTCCAGACCGACAATCAAGTAGCCATATTCTATGTGAACAAGCAGGGCGGAACGGGCTCTCTGTCATTATGCAACATAGCTTTACAACTATGGGCCCTCGCCAGAGAGCTTCAATTTCACCTCCTAGTGGTATACCTTCCAGGCATTCAAAACTTTTGGGCAGACAAACTCAGCTGAGTACTGCTTCCACACGAATGGTCTCTCCACTCTGACCAGCTTGCCTGAGTATTTCAAATCTGGGGAACCCCATAAGAACATAAGATATGCCATACTGAGTCAGACCAAGGTCCATCAAGCCCAGTATCCTGTTTCCAACAGTGGCCAATCTAGGTCATACGTACCTAGCAGTTTTCCCAAAAGACACAGGTTCCACAATGCTTGTACTGGGTCAAGCATTGATATCCTGGGTCCCTTCTTAATAATGGTTTATGTACCTTTCCTCCAGGAACTTATCCAAACCTTTTTTTAAACCCAGCTACACTAACAGCCTTTACTACATCCTCCGGTAACAAATTCCAGAGTTTGATTACACTTTGAGTGAAAAAATATTTTCTTTTATTAGTCTTAAATACTTTACCCTGTAGCTTCATTGCATGTCCCCTAGTCTTTCTATATTCTGATAACTTAAACAATCGATCTACGTTTACCCATTCCACTCCGTTTATTAATTCATAGACTTCTATCATATCTCCCCTCAGCAGTCTCTTTTCCAGGTTAAAGAGCCCTAACCTTTTTAGCCTTTCTTCATAGGAGTATCCTTCCATCCCCTTTATTTATTTATTTATTTTTATTTACAGTCTCTTATATACCGCACTATTCAGCATCAGCGCGGTTTACATGGAACAAAAATGCTCAGTACAATTAACATGTATGAGTTTACAGATAACAGGGCACATAACTTGGATAACAGGGGTAAACTATTTACAAATCTTGCTACATAGAGTCATATGAACATGAATTCCATAGAAACATATGCACCACTAAGGGTTAGAGTATCTTTCTTGGCATGTTGTTGGGAAACCATATATTTGCTTAGCGGATTGCATTTCCGGTCTCAATGGGGTGGGGTTGGGTTCTATGAGGTACTTATTGAAAAGGTGGCATTTGAGGGCTTTCCTAAACTGTGTAAGGCTCTTAATAGCCCGGATATCTGGAGGTAATGCGTTCCAGCATCTTGGCACACTGATACTAAACGCCCTATTGGCTGTGGATGCAGTGCAATCTGTTAATGCTCTCGGGACTTTTAGGGAGTTTATAGCCGTGGAGCTGAATCGGGAGCTCTCTCCACAACTCGAAGCTCTCCCAGGAGGGATTGAGCTGCAAAGAAGAACTGCACCGCCCAGCTGAGCTTCGGCTGCCCAATCGGGGCTGTCCCAGGCTCCTTTAAAAGAGCGCAGCTGAATCGGGAGCTCTCTCCACAACCCAAAGCTCTCCCAGGAGGGATTGAGCTGCAAAGAAGAACTGCACCGCCCAGCTGAGCTTCGGCTGCCCAATCGGGGCTGTCCCAGGCTCCTTTAAAAGAACATTTTAAAATTACCATTTTAGTGGCTCTTCTCTATATCCTTTTTAAGATACGGCGACCAGAATTGCACACAATATTCAAGGTGCGGTCTTACAATGGAACGATATAGAGGCATTATAATATCTTTTGTTTTATTTTCCATTCCTTTCCTTATGATACCTAGCTTTCTATTTGCTTTCTTGGCCGCCGCTGCACACTGAGCCAAGGGTTTTAACATGTTATCCACAATGACACCTAAATCTTTTTCCTGGGTGGTGGTTCCTAATGTGGAACCCTGCATCTTGTAACCATAGTTTGGGTTGTTCTTCCCTAGGTGCATAACTTTGCACTTGTCCACATTAAATTTCATCTGCCATTTTGATGCCCAGTCTTCCAATTTATCAAGATTCTCTTGCAATTTTCCACAATCATCTTGGGTTTTAACAACTTTAAATAGTTTTGTGTCATCTGCAAATTTAATAACCTCACTCGTGATTCCCTTTTCCAGGTCATTTATGAATATGTCAAAAAGCATTGGACCCAGCACAGATCCCTGGGGTACACCACTATTCTCCTTTCTCCATTGGGAAAATTGGCCATTTAGCCCTACCCTCTGTTTTCTATCTTTTAACCAGTTCCTGACCCAGAATAGTACACTGCCTCCTATCCCATGACTCTTTAGTTTTGCCAAACGTCTCTGATGAGGGACCTTGTCGAAGGCTTTCTGAAAGTCCAGATATACTATATCAACCAACTCACCTTTGTCCACCTGTTTATTCATACCTTCAAAAAACATAACAGATTAGTAAGACAAGATCTTCCTTGTCTAAAGCCATGTTGGCTGTCTCCCATTAGGCCATGACTATCTACATGCTGAATAATTTTGTTCTTTGTGATGGTTTCTGACATCAGGCTCACCGGTCTTTAGTTTCCTGGATCACCCCTGGAACCCTTTTTAAAAATTGGCAATACATTGGCGATCCTCCAGTCTTCAGGTATTAGAGATGATTTTAATGATAGATCACAGATTACCAATAGCAGATATAGATCTCTTTGCACGTCTACAGAATGCCAAACTTCCCTGGTTCTGTTTGCAGAATTCCGGCCCAAAACTGTCAGGCAAGGGATGCTTTCCTCCTTCACTGGGGTCAAAAATTCCTTTATGCCTTTCCACCCATTCCCCTCATTCCCAAAACACTGTTCAAGCTTCAGAGAGACAGAGGTCGTATGATACTCATAGCTCCACGTTGGCCATGGCAAACGTGGTATCCTCTGCTTCTACGTCTCTCTCAAGCCACACCGCTGGAGTTGGGATATGCTCCAGATCTTCTCTCCCAGGAGAACGGGACGCTATGGCACCGAATCCCCACTCCCTGCAACTCAGGGCCTGGTTACTGAACGCCTAGAACTTCAGGATCTCAACCTTTCTCAACAAGTAAAGGATATCCTTCAGGCTTCCAGAAGACCCTCCACAAGGCGATCCTACGCCTTCAAGTAGAAACGTTTCACTTTGGAATCGCTACTGGAGTATCTCCTCCATTTATCAAATTCTGGCCTTAAGACCAATTCAGTAAGAGTCCATCTTAGTGCTATTGCAGCTAGGAAGCTTCTAAATGGACAACCTGTTTCCTCTCATCCACTTATAGCAAGATTTATGAGAGGTCTACTCTTAACAAAGGCTCCCATTAGACCACCACCAGTGGCATGGGATTTGAATCTTGTTCTCGGGCAGCTCATGAAACCGCCCTTTGAGCTTTTGGCCACTACATCTCAAAAGTTTCTTTCTTGGAAGGTCATCTTCCTAATTGCAATCACTTCTGCACGACGCATTAGTGAATTACAAGCCATAGTGGCTGATCCTCCTTATACAAGATTCCACCATGATAACGTTGTTCTTAGGACTCATCCTCACTTTATGCCAAAGGTGGTCTCGCCTTTCCATTTAAACCAAGCGGTTTACCTTCCTGTATTCTTTCCGAGGCCTCATGCCTCTAATGCAGAAAGGAACCTTAGCTTTTTACCTGTAAAGAACACAGCAACATAGAAAATCTTCTCAGCTTTTTGTTGCTTTTGTTTCTAGTCATTTGGGACTTCCAGTCTCCAAAAGAACTCTCTCTAGATGGATTGCACAGTGCATATCCTTCACTTATGAGAGTAAGGGATTTCCTCTCGAGGGCCATATCACAGCTCACAGTGTGAGAGGCATGGCAGCCTCTATGGCTAATCTTCATTATGTGTCTATCGACGACATCTGTAGAGCAGCCACTTGGGCTTCAGTGCACACTTTTACAGCCCACTACTGTTTAGACAAGGACTCCTGTCAGGATGCCTTGTTTGGCCAGGCTGTTCTTCAGCATCTCTTTCAGTGCAACTCCTACCCACCTTCCCAGGTGAGATGCCAGAGATCCATGGGAGGAAGCATGACCATAGGTTTGCAGCTTCCTGGGGCTGTCTACCTGGCATCTTTTAGCTAGGCAGTCCCCATATGTGAAGACTACATTCCTGCTTGTTCCTGGTGATAGCGCAATTACTCACCTGTAATAGGTGATCTCCGGGAACAGCAGGAATTTAGTCTTCACAACCCACCTATCTCCCCTAGGAGTTGTCTCTCCATCTCTCTCTCTCTCCTTCTCTCCTTTGTCTCAGCTATAAACTCAACTGAAGTGGGAGAGTTGGAATGGCGGGAAGGCAGCACGCAGGCGCTGTGGGGTGCTCCCAAAAGCTTTCCTATTGTACGCTGGGGAGCGTTCCCGCGCAGGCTCCGTTGGTATTGACGATACCCATATGTGAAGACTAAATTCTCCAGGACCAAGTAGGAAGTCAGTCCTCACATATGGGTGACGTCAGCGCCGACGGAGTCCTCGTGCGGAGCATTTCCCCAGATTTCAAGGAAAGCCTTTGGGAATGCAGTATGCATGCGCGATCCCCTTCCCGCCCAAGAGTGCCATCTTGCTCAGTCTTTCTTTTTCCGCGGAGCCCAAAGGACATGAGTTCGTGTCACCCGGGAAAAGTAGATTTTTTACTGCGATTTTAGCTTTTTGTGATCTGGTTCAACGCCGGTTCCCCTTCCCGACTGGGCTCGGTACACCGGTATCGAGTCCGTAATTTCTTTTTTCGTTTTTTGTCCTTCGTAACTAGCGTTCGCACCTTTTTTGTGTTTTTCACTGGCAGCCCAGTCTTTTGACCTTGCCGGGGCCCTTTTTTCCCCCCGATGGCTGCCAGCGGGTTCAAAAAGTGTGATTGGTGCAAGAAACTTATGTCTCTCACCGACACACATGACTGCTGCCTCCAAGGCCTTAGGCCTGACCATGATCCGCTGGTCTTTGGCCTGTGCGGCAAGATGTCGTCGAAGGCACTTCAGAGCTGTCTGCAGCAACGTGAAAGAATTTTCTCAGAGTCTGCGTCCGGCCAGGCCTGGACTTCGTCAGAGGCCTTGACATCTCGGAAGTCTGACCCCGAGCGCCGTTGGGGTTCCTCTGAGAGGGCGTCTCCCGCCCAGGAGCACAAAAGGAAGAAGAAGCTCGCGAGGGCGGCATTGGTGGAGGCTCCTGGGTCCATGAGGGCCAGGTCGTGTAGCCCTGACTGCCGCCCCGGGCTCTTGGAGTCGGAGAGGCTGTCCAAACTACCTCGCATGGAACCGGAGTCCCCGAGTCACATAAGTGCTGTTGTCCGGGAGAACCGATGTCGGGGCCTGAGTCAGGGCTGCTGAGTCTCCTGAGCTTGGACTCAGGCTGACGGCCTTGGAGAGCAGCTTGGCTGCCTTCATGGAACAGCAGCGGGTGTGCTGATCACCGTTCTGACTGGTGCATCTGCCCCGACCACCAGGACCTCGACGTCAGTCAACCCCGGAGACCGAGCCGATCCTCGATTCAATGATGTCTCGAGTCGATCCTCGGTCAAGGTCCCCCTCGATCTCCCGTGCGGGGCTGAGGTCATCGACGCCGGTACCCTCGGCGTCGGGGCAGGTGGCACCGAGGCCCACATGGCTGGAGCCGCTCAATTCCTCCTCGGAAGAGTCGGCATGGGAGACGGAGGACGAGGAGTCCCCGGACACCTTCCGGACCCAGTGCGTCCCTTCGGACTCACTGGAGTCCGAGCCTCGGAGAAGGTCCCCCCTGGAGGATACCCGGTTCTCGGACTTTGTAACGGACATGGCCAAAGCTTTGGCCTTCCCTGCGGACGCTGAGGAGGAGCCTCGAGCCGAGGAGCTCGAAGCCCTCCAGTATGACTTTCCTCCGAAAGACACCTTTACTTTACCATTTCCTCCGATGCTGGAACGGCTGTTCTTCCGTATGTGGGAGGCACGGGCTTCGGCGCCGGTTCTTAGCAAACGGGTCAATTCCATTTATTGAGTCCGTAAGAGCCCTGGGTTCCGTGGTTGTGGAATCGGCCATGCACCGCCTCAAGAGTCAGAAGATGCACTCCTTGGTGCCCCCCGGCCGAGAGGCCCGGAACCTGGATGCCCTCGGTAGAAAGTGCTTCCAGGGCTCTATGCTATCTTGCCGTGTCCAGACTTACCAGCTGTACATGGGCACGTACCTACGAGACCTGGCAAAGGAGATTGCTGGGTTCTCAGCTGGCCTCTCCAAGGAATCTTTGCAGAGGTTCAAAGCCTTGTCAACAGGGATCCGAGAGTGCTCGAAGTTTCTCTCTCGAGCAGCCTATGATGGCTTCAAGGCTTCAGCCCGGGTAACCGCGGCCGGCATCAGACCTTGTGTCATGGGTGCAGGACCTTGAGTCATGGGTGCAGGGTCATGGGTGCAGGACCTTGAGTCATGGGTGCATCAGACCTTGAGTCATGGGTGCAGGACAAGTTGGTCGATGTCCCCTGCCAAGGTGAAAACCTTTTCGGTAAGCCCATAACTGAAAAGGCTGCAGAAATCGAGACTGAGACTCTCACCAGGACAAGGCTGTCCAGGAAGACTTCTGCCCCTTCTCAAAAAAAGAAGGGCTCAGGAAAGAAGGCCTTTTTCCCGAGGAAGGGTGCTGCCTACGCCTACAAATCCTACCATCAATATCAGGCCTCTCCAGCTCCCCAACGGGGCAGCAGGCCAAGGGGAAGGGGCATAGGCCCAGTAGGCAGAAGACCCCCAAGCCGCCAGCTCCAGCTCCTGCACAGCAGGGAGCGGGATTTTGACTTCCACAGCATAGCCTCTCCTCCGCCGGTGGCTCCACTCAACACAGGGGGTAGCTGATCCTGTATGCCTACAGGTGGCCCGCCATCACAAGGGATACCTGGGTACTGAGCATAGTCCAAAAGGGCTACATGCTCCACTTCCACCAGCTACCCCCCCCCCCCCTCCTACTTTCCAGGATAGCCTCCAAGACTCCCTCTACACAGGAACCTCCTCCTTCAGGAGTTGGCAAGTCTTCTAAAGGAACAGGCGGTGGAACCAGTGCCTCACCACCTGGAAGGGCAAGGCTTCTACTCCAGGTACTTCTTGGTACCAAAAAGGACAGGAGGCCTTCGGCCTATCCTAGACTTGTGAAACCTAAACAAGTTTCTGGAGAGGGAAAAGTTCAAGATGCTTATCCTTGGGATACTGCTGCCTTACCTCCAGCAAGGAGACTGGCTATGCTCCTTAGACCTAAAGGATGCTTATACTCACATCCTCATTCATCCAGACCACAGACGGTATCTCAGATTTGGGGTGGGAGGAAACCATTTTCAGTACAGTGTACTTCCCTTTGGCCTAATCTCTTCCCCCAGGGTTTTCACCAAATGCCTGGCGGTGGTGGCAGCTTATTTCAGGAATCAGTGAATTTTCATCTTCCCATACCTGGATGACTGGCTCATCTCTCTTCTTCAGCAGCCTCTGGGCTTTTCATAAACTACACAAAGTCCACTTTGCTCCCCTCTCAGAACCTAGAGTTTATAGGGGCAAGATTAGACACCCTTCAGGCAAGAGCCTACTTTCCCGAGGACACGGCCCACAGACTGCTGGATTTGGCCAACCAGTTCCAAAGCAGTTCTCATGTTTCCGCCATGCACTACCTGCGGCTCCTGGGCCACATGGCATCCACTGTGCATGTGACTCCCAACGCCTGCCTGCACATGCGGGCTGCTCGGTGGACGCATGCCACAGGCGACCTCCGAGACAGAGTAGAGGTGTCCAAACCACTTTTGGACTCCTTACAGTGGTGGCTATATCTCCCAAACCTTATCAGGGGGGTACCTTTTCAGGCTCCAACGCACACAAGGGTTCTGACAACCCATGCTTCCTCAAAGGGCTGGGGTGCACATTGCCAGGGCATGTGCACTCAAGGCCTGTGGTCTCCTCAGGAGGCCAAGCAGAAAAACAATCTTTTGGAGCTGTGAGCAATCCGCTTAGCTCTGCAAACATTTTCTCATGCCCTATCTCACCAGTCTGTCCTAGTACAGATGGACAATCAAGTGGCAATGTTCTACGTGAACAAACAAGGGGGCACAGGGTCCAGCCTCCTATGTCAGGAGGCACTGGCCCTCTACTCCTTTGCAGTCAAACAAGGCATGTTTCTCAAAGCAGTTTATCTGCCTGCTCAGGAGAATTTCCTAGCAGACAAGCTAAACAGGATTCTCCCGCCTCACAAATGGCAGTTGAATCCAGTAGTGGTCCAGCATATCTTCCTCCGCTGTGGACTTCCATCTTTCGATCTCTTTGCAAGTCCACAGAATCGTCAGCTGCCCAGGTTCTGCTCCAAACAGCCGCATCCCCTGCGGATAGCAGCAGATGCTTTTCTGATCTCTTGGACTACGGGCCTACTGTATGCGTTAACTCCCACGCCCCTGGTGGCCTGAACTCTGTTCAAGATTCTTTAGGACAAGTCCTCGGTGATTCTGGTAGCTCCCAGATGGCCGAGGCAGCCGTGGTTTTCACTTCTGCTGCAGTTGGCGGTGGAAACTCCGTTCCTTCTGGGTTGCAACATGATCTCGTGTCTCAGGAGCAAGGTTTCCCTTCTGCACCTCAATCTCAGGTCCCTCAATTTGATGGCCTAGCTGCTGAAAGGATAGTGCTAGCTCCCTTACATCTACCTAAGGAGGTTGAGGAGGTAGTCTTGGGCTCTAGGAGGCAGTCCACCAGAAAATCCTATGCCCTCAAGTGACATAAGTTTACGGTATGGTGTGTTCTCCAGGACCAAGCAGGAAGTCAGTCCTCACTTATGGGTGACATCGGCGCCAATGGAGCCCCCATACGGAACATTTCCCCAGCTTTCTAAGAAAGCCTTTGGGAATACTGCAAGCATGTGCGGTCCCCTTCCCGCCTAAAGGTGCCATCTTGCTCAGTCTCTCTTTTTCCATGGAGCCCATCGTACTTTTGTCCGAGTCACCCGTAAAAGTTGACGTTTTTTCAACGATTACTTCGTCTTTTTCTCCGAGTTTGACGCCGGTTCCCCTTCCTGCATGTTCGGTACACCGGTATCGAGCCTGTCTCTTATTTTTCAGTTTTTGCCCTTCGTGGCTGGCGTTCGCGCCCTTTTTTCTGTTTTCCCTGGAAGGCTGGTCCTTTGAACTCGTGGGGGCCCTTTTTTCCCCGATGGTTTCCAGTTGTTTCAAGAAGTGTGATCGGTGCAAGAAACTAATGTCTTTCACCGACACACACAACTGCTGCCTTCGGTGCCTTGGCCCAGATCATGATCCAATGATCTGTGGCCCGTGTGGTAAAATGTCCACCAAGGCGCTTCGAAGCTGTCAGCACCAGAAGGAAAGGATTTTCTCCTATTCTGCCTCTGGCCAGGCCCGGACCTCGTCTGAGGACTCGATGTCTCGGGAGTCTGATCCCGAGCATCGCCAGGGTTCCTCGGACAGGGGGTCCCCCGACCGGGAATGCAAGAGGAAGAAACGGCTCATGAGGGCGTCGTCGGAAGAGGTCCCTGGCTCCTCGAGGGCCAGGTCTAAGACCCCCGACCGCCGTCCCGGGCCTTTGGAGCAGGAGAAGCCGTCCAAAGTACCCCGTGTGGAGCCGGAGACCGTCGGGCATGTAAGTCCTGTAGTCCTTGTGGACTCTCCTCCGATGGAGCTGACGTCGGGCCCGGCGCCACCGCCGGGGCCCGAGTCGGTGGCTGCTGAGTCTCCTGAGCTTGAACTCAGGCTGACAGCCTTGGAGAGCAGATTGTCTGCCTTCATGGATCAGCAGCGGGTACTGATGGCCTGCCTTGCTGGTACATCTGCCCCGACCACCTGGACATCGACGTCGAAGTCGACCCCGGAGACCGAGCCGATACTTGAGACCATGAAGGCTCGAAGTCGTCCTCGGTCAAGGTCCCCCTTGACCTCCCGCTCGGAACGGAGTGCATCAATGCCGGTGCCTTTGGCGTCGGGGCGGGTGCCACCTCGACCCGCGCGGTCGGAACCCCTCGACGACTTTTCGGATGAGTCAGCGTGGGAGACAGAGGACGAGGAGTCCCCCGACACCTTCCGGACTCGGTGCGTCCCTTCGGACTCACTGCAGTCTGAGCCCCGGAGTAGGTCCCGCCCCCCGGAGGACCACCCGGTTCTCGGAGTTCGTACAGGACATGGCCAAGGCATTGGCAATTCCCACGGACCCCGAGGAGGAGCCTCGAGCTGAGGAGCTCGAGGCCCTCCAGTATGACTCTCCTCCGAAGGAGGCCTTTACTGTGCTGGTTCCTCCGATGCTGGAATGGCTCCTCTTCCAGATGTGGGAGGCACCGGCCTCGGCTCTGGTCTTAAGCAAGCGGGTCAGTTCTATCTATCGACTCTGTAAGAGCCCTGGTTTCCAGAAGGCGCAGCTGCCGCACCATTCTATGGTGGTGGAATCGGCCATGCATTGTCTGAAGAGCCAGAAGATGCACTCTGCGGTGCCCACCGGCAGGGAGGCCTGGAACCTGGATGCTTTCAGCAGAAAGTGCTTCCAGGGCTCGATGCTTGCTTGCCGTGTCCAGTCCTACCAGCTGTACATGGGCATGTACTTACGAGACCTGGCGAAAGAGATTGCCGGGTTCTCTGCTGGCCTCTCCAGGGAACCTTTGCAGAGGTTCCAGACTTTGTCCTCAGGAATCCGGGACTGTTCCAAGTTCATGTCCTGAGCAGCCTATGATGGCTTCGAGGCTTCGGCTCGTGTGGAGCCCAACGCCAGGCATGGCTGCAGTCATCGGACCCATGGGGGTATCTAGATATGCGGACCCCATGTTGTGCAATGATTGGGTGCAGGGTGCCCCCAGCCATCTTTCATTGACATCCATGTGGCCCCTACTTTAGGACCCCCACATCTTTGTGGTCACAGTGTTGCAGCGGCAGATCAACAGGCTCTAGCGCCTCCCCCCCCCCCACCCCCTTAGAAACATAGAAACATGATGACAGAAAAAGACCACAAGGCCCATCTAGTCTGTCCTTCCATAACAACAACTACAACAGTCCACTTTTTACCTTTAGAGATCCTCTGTGTTGGTCCCATGCTTTTTTGAATTCAGTTACTGTCCTCATCTCTACCACCTCCACTGGGAGACTATTCCACGGATCCACTACTCTTTCCGTAAAGAAATATTTCCGCATATCACTCCTGAATCTATCTCCCTTCACCCTCATCCCATGTCCCCTCGTCGCAGAACTTGCTTTCAATTGAAAGAGGCTCTCTCCCTGAACATTTATGCCACGGAGGTATTTAAACATCTCAATCATATCACCTCTATCCCGCCTTTCCTCTAAGGTGTACATATTAACATCCTTAAGTCTGTCCTCATATGTTTTATAATGAAGACTACTAATCATCTTAGTAGCAACCCTCTGCACCGACTCCATCCTGTTCACATCCTTTTGAAGGTGCGGTCTCCAGAATTGCACACTATACTCCAAATGAGGTCACACCAAAGACTTATACAGAGGCATTATCACCTCCTTTTTTCTGCTAGCCATTCCTCTCCGTATGCACCCAAGCATCCTTCTAGCTTTTGCCGTCGCCTTTTCTACCTGTTTAGCTACTTTAAGATCATCGGACACAACTACGCCTAGGTCCTGCTCTTCTTTAGTGGACAAAAGTACTTCACCTCCTATGCTGTATTGCTCCCTTGGATTGCTGCAGCCCAAATGCATGACCTTACATTTTTTAACATTAAATCCCAGCTGCCAAATTCTAGACCATTCTTCAAGCTTAGCCAGATCCCTCCTCATGTTATCTACACCTTCCTGGGTGTCTACTTTATTGCAGATTTTGGTATCATCTGCAAAGAGGCAAACCTTACCCGACAGCCCTTCCGCTATATCACTAACAAAGATGTTAAAAAGAATCGGACCAAGGACAGATCCCTGGGGCACACCACTGGTAACATCCTTCTCCTCAGAGTGAGCTCCATTTACTTGTACTCTTTGTCGCCTCCCACCCAACCAATTTCTAACCCAAGCAGTAACTTTAGGGTCCATCCCTAGGGTGCTCAGTTTGTTTATAAGTCGCCTGTGAGGAACAGTGTCAAAGGCTTTACTGAAATCTAAATACACCACATCTAGAGCTCTCCCTTGGTCCAACTCCCTGGTCACCCAGTCAAAGAAATCAATCAGATTAAACTAACCGGCCTGTAGTTTTCAACCACATCCTTACTTCCGCTTTTGTGTAAAGGCACCACATGAGCCTCTCTCCAGTCCTTTGGCACCACTCCCGACTCCAACGAGGCATTGAAAAGGTCAGTCAGTGGAGTTGCTAGAACGTCCCCAAGTTCCCTCAGTATTCTAGGGTGTATCCCATCCGGTCCCATCGCTTTGTCTACTTTAAGTTGAGCTAGTTTCTCACGAACACAGTCTTCTGAAAATTGTTCAAGATGTCCCTCGCTTCTGTTTTTATTTGTGGGTGTTTTCTGAGGTCCTGCTCCTGGTTCTTCATCTGTGAACACAGAACAAAAATATTTGTTAAGCAATTCCGCTTTATCCTTATCAGCTTCTACATTTTCCCCCCCCCCCCCCCCTGTACCCTTGAGTCTGACAATACCACTTTTGCCCTTCCTCTTCTCACTAATATATCTGAAAAATGTCTTATCCCCCCATTTTATTGCATTGGCTATTTCCTCCTCCTTTTGAATCTTTGCCTTCTTGACTACTTTGCTAGCTTCTCTAAGTTTTTCCAAATACAGATGCCTGTCTTCCTCTCTCTGTGATCTCTTGTATTTCATGAAGGCCTCCCTCTTTTTCTTCACTTTTTCAGCTACTTCCTTCGAAAACCATAGTGGTCTCCTGTTCCTTTTGCCTTTATTTACCATTTTAACAAAAAGGTTTGTTGCCTTTAAAATACCCCCTTTCAGTTTTGCCCACTGTTGTTCTACATCCCCCAGCTGTTCCCATCCCACTAACGACTCCCTGAGGTATTGGCCCATCTTCGCAAAGTTAGTCTTCCTAAAGTCTAAGATCTTCACCTTGGAATGGATTCTAACAGCCCTAGTCCTAATACTGAACCACACCATCTGGTGATCACTGGATGCAAAATGATCTCCCACTACAACATCAGAAACACTTTCACCATTGGTAAGCACCAAGTCCAGTATGGCCCCTTCACGTGTGGGGTCTGTTACCAATTGCCTGAATAGTTCTCCCTGTAGAGAATCCAGGATCTCCTTACTCCTAGATGATACTGCAGCAGGAATGTGCCAATCAACATCTGGCATATTGAAATCTCCTAGCAGTTGCACTTCCCCTTTCCTAGCATTGCTGCGTATGTCTTCAATTAACTCTCTGTCCACCTCTTCCTCTTGTGAGGGAGGTCTGTATATCACACCAATGCAAATAGATTTCTCTTTCCCTTTTTCTAGTTTAACCCACAATGCCTCCTCTCTCCCTTTTAAGCTCTGTAATTCCCTTCTTCTCCATGGGGTGTGCATTCCTCATTAGCAATACTTCTGTATCAAATGTCTACAGGGAGTGGCAGGGTAGAGACCCAATTCTTTCTCACAGCAGAGGCCTGGTAACCTGCAACTGCAATCTAAGTAATAGAGTATCATGTGTGATTCAGAGTGAGAAGGGTCCATGTGTCCATTCCACATGGCAGCCACTACTGACATCCTGACTAATGGAATCTCCAGGAATAAGCAGGAATTGTAGTCTTCACATATGGGTGACGTCGGTACCGACAGAGCCCGCATGGGAATGCTCCCCAGCGTCTAATAGGAAAGCTTTTGGGAGCACCCACTGCTCCTGAATAGCTGCCTTCCTGCCTTATCCACTCTCCCTCCTCGGTTCTTCATTTTCTGCGGAGCCAACAGGGAGCAATTCCTGTCACCACAGAAAATTCCTGTTGTTCATATTTTTGTGGTTTGCGTCTGCCTTCCCGTCGACTCTGGTACTGACCTCAGTCAGTATTTTCTTTCTTCTTATTTTTTCTCTTTAAAAAAAACAAACTATAAAGAAAAGGATTTTTTTCTTTTCTTCAGGCACATCAATGCCATCTTAGGCCTAGGCCCTCCATTCTGTCATAGACACAATGGAAAACCCTTCTAGTGCTCTTAAGAAGTGTTCCACATTAGGAACCACCACCCAGGAAAAAGATTTAGGCGTCATTGTAGATACCATGTTAAAACCCTCGGCCCAGTGTGCAGCGGCGGCCAAGAGAGCAAATAGAATGCTAGGTATGATAAGGAAAGGAATGGAAAATAAAACAAAAGATATTATAATGCCTCTATATCGTTCCATGGTGAGACCGCACCTTGAATATTGTGTGCAATTCTGGTCGCCGTATCTTAAAAAGGATATAGCGATTTTAGAAAAGATTCAGAGAAGAGCCACCAAAATAGTAAAGGGGATGGAAGGATACTCCTATGAAGAAAGGCTAAAAAGGTTAGAGCTCTTTAAACTGGAAAAGAGACGGCTGAGGGGAGATATGATAGAAGTCTATAAATTAATGAACGGAATGGAACGGGTAAACGTAGATCGATTGTTTACGTTATCAGAATATAGAAAGACTAGGGGACATGCAATGAAGCTACAGGGTAAACTATTTAAGACCAATAAAAGAAAATATTTTTTCACTCAACGTGTAATCAAACTCTGGAATTTGTTACCGGAGGATGTAGTAAAGGCTGTTAGTGTAGCTGATTTTAAAAAAGGTTTGGACAAGTTCCTGGAGGAAAGATCCATAAACCATTATTAAGAAGTGACCGAAGATATCAATGCTTGACCCAGTGCAAGCATTGTGGAACTTGTGTCTCTTGGGGAAACTGCTAGGTACATATGACCTAGTTTGGCCACTGTTGGAAACAGAATACTGGGCTTGATGGACCTTGGTCTGACCCAGTATGGCATATCTTATGTTCTTATGTTCTAAGTATGGCGGTACCATCTCAGCCACAGACACCCATGACTGGTGTCCAAAATGCTTAGGACCTGATCATCAGCCATCAGAATGTGCTCTCTGTAGAAAGATGATGAAAAGAGGCCTACAGAATCGAGCTGCAAAGCTGGACATCCTCTTAGCCTCAGATGCCATCTCTTTAGCATCAACGTCATCGAGAGCTTCATCTTCCTCGCAAGGATCTCAGGTATCGAAACCTAAGTCTTCATCGAAGGCTGGCCACCCCCCAAGGGTAGATCTCCTTCTAAGCATCGAGATGCTTCAGGCGTTGCCCTGGAGGGGGACACACCGGCCAAATAACCCAGGCGGGAGGACCTTCCTCCAAAGTCTTAGTGGGGTCCCTGGATTCTCCCGAGGCCTTCACCTCCAGAGACCTCCTGGTGCCATGCTCAGGGATCGTGGCCCGCAATTCCGGTACCGATACACAAGCATCGGCAAGTCGCATGGATCAACATATCCTTGCCATCGAGCGGAGTTTAGCGGCCTTACTGGCGGCCTCGGTTCCAGTAAAACCCTTACAGTCAGTTCCGCAGGCGTCTGTATTGGCTTCAGTACCGGTACAGCCTGCATCAACTTTTTTGCCGCTTTCTACGCTACCGCCGATGCCGGCCCTTGAATCCGTTTCCTTTACCGTGGTTCCGACTACACAGATTCCAAGTACCAGCTTTGACCGGTGCCAAGTTCATATTGAGTGGGAACACACTGCCCAACGATACTTTGGGTCTTCAGATTCCTTGGATGATGAATCGGCTGATACGCCGATTCATCATCCAAGGAATACAGAACACTATCACTGTATAAAGAACACTATCACTGTATAACGTTGTAATAACATAAATGTACAAAGTTTCCCAAAGTTTTTATCCTGGTTAATTTCCCTGTTATATGTAAACTCATGCCTGCCTATTGCTGTTCGTGAGTAGTTTTGTTCACTGTAAACCGCGCTGATGATAAAGAGTGCAGTATAAAAGAACTGTTAAATAAAAATAAATAAAAAATAAATATGCAAGACATGCAAACTCTCCCAGAGGACCCATCTTCGTCCCCACAACGCCGCATGTCCCCACCAGAGGACATATCTTTCCAAGACTTTGCGATGTTGCTAGGGGCCTGTCCATAACAGTAACATCGGAGAAAGAGCCTAGGGCCGAAGAATTGGAAATTCTTCAACACCCAATGGCTCGAAAAGAAGTGGCTACATTCCCTATCCATCGGATAGTTCACGACCTCATGTTTTGTATGTGGGAGACACCTCTGACTATTTCTCCCCATACCTATCGGCTCAAAACCAGGTACCGGAGTGTCCTGGCTTTCAAAAGATACAATTGCCGCACTATTCCATGGTAGTGGAATCGGCATTGCGTCAAATCAAGAGCGCGAAAACACGTTCCTCAGACCCTCCGGGTAGGGAATCAACCCTCGATGCTTTTGGTCGATGACGTTTTCAGGCCTCCATGCTATCAGCCAGAATTGGTTCCTACATACTCTATATAGGTATGTTCCTTAGAGAGGTGCCTAAGATTTGGAGTTAATGGCTCCTCTTCTCCCCGAAGACAAGAGGGTGGATTATCTCACCCTTACGAAGCATGCTCAGAATGTTTCAAAATTTGTTAACAGGGCAACTTTTGATTGCTTTGAGTGCATCAGCAGAACTTCATCCATCTGCATCGCTGCACGCAGGATTGCTTGGCTCCAAGCATCGGATCTTGAACAATGAGTTCAAGATAAGCTGGATTAAGAACATAAGACATGCCATACTGGGTCAGACCGAGGTCCATCAAGCCCAGTATCCTGTTTCCAACAGTGGCCAATCTAGGTCCTACGTACCCAGCAATATCCCCAAAAGACACAGGTTCCACAATGCTTGTACTGGGTCAAGCATTGATATCCTGGGTCCCTTTTTAATAGTGGTTTATGGACCTTTCCTCCAGGAACTTGTCCAAACCTTTTTTAAACCCAGCTATACTAACAGCCCTTACTATACATCCTCCGGTAACAGATTCCAGAGTTTGATTACACGTTGAGTGAAAAAATATTTTCTCTTATTTGTCTTAAATAGTTTACCCTGTAGCTTCATTACATGTCCCCTAGTCTTTCTATATTCTGATAGCGTAAACAATTGATCCACGTTTATCCGTTCCACTCCATTCATTAATTTATAGACCTCTATCATATCTCCCCTCAGCCGTCTCTTTTCCAGGTTAAAGAGCCCTAACCTTTTTAGCCTCTCTTCATAGGAGTAGCCTTCCATCCCCTTCACCAATTTGGTGGCTCTTCTCTGAACTTTTTCTAATAACGCTATGTCCTTTTTAAGATACGGTGACCAGAATTGCACACAATATTCAAGGTGCGGTCGTACCATGGAGCGATACAGAGGCATTATAATATCCTTTGTTTTATTCTCCATCCCTTTCTTTATGATACCTAGCATTCTATTTGCTTTCTTGGCCGCCGCTGCACACTGGGCGGAGGGTTTTAACATGTTATCCACGATGACTCCTAAGTCCTTTTCCTGGGTGGTGGTTTCTAATGTGGAGCCTTGCATCGTGTAACTATAGTGTGGGTTGTTCTTTCCTAGGTGCATAACTTTGCATTTGTCCACATTAAATTTCATCTGCCATTTGGATGCCCAGTCTTCCAATTTATCCAGATCCTCCTGCAGTTTTCCACAATCCTCTTGGGTTTTAACAACTTTAAACAGTTTTGTGTCATCTGCAAATTTGATAACCTGACTAGTTATTCCCTTTTCCAGGTCATTTATGAATATGTCAAAAAGTAGCGGACCCAGTACAGATCCCTGGGGTACACCACTATTCACTTTTTTCCATTGGGAATATTGGCCATTTAGCCCTACCCTCTGCTTTCTATCTTTTAACCAGTTCCCGATCCACAATAGTACACTGCCTCCTATCCCATGACTTTTTAGCTTTGCCAAAAGTCTCTGATGGGGGACCTTGTCAAAAGCTTTCTGGAAGTCCAGATACACTATATCAACCGACTCACCTTTGTCTACCTGTTTATGCACACCTTCAAAGAAACATATCAGATTAGTAAGACAAGATCTTCCTTGTCTAAAGCCATGTTGGCTGTCTCCCATTAGGCCATGACTATCTACATGTTGTGTAATTTTGTTCTTTATGATGGTTTCTACCATTTTCCCTGGTACTGACGTCAGGCTCACCGGTCTGTAATTTCCCGGGTCATCCCTGGAACCTTTTTTAAAAATTGGTGTTACGTTGGCGACCCTCCAATCTTCAGGTATTACAGATGATTTTAATGAAAGTTCACAGATTACCAATAGCAGGTCTGCAATCTCATATTTCAGTTCTTTCAACACTCTGGGATGTATACCATCCGGTCCAGGTGATTTGCTACTATTCAGTTTATCAAATAGTTGTAATATATCTTCCCGGTGTAGTGATATTTCTCTCAATTCCTCTGCAGTATCACCTTTAAATACCACTTCAGTCATGGGTAACATCCCTACATCTTCCTCAGTAAAGACCGAAGCAAAGAATTTATTCAGTCTCTCTGCTATAGCCTTGTCTCCTCTTACTGCCCCTTTTACCCCTCTATCATCTAACGGTCCAATTGACTCTCTCACAGGCATTTTGCTACGAATGTACTTGAAAAAGTCTTTATTTCGTGTTTTTGTTTCCGTAGCAAGTTTCTTCTCAAATTCCCGCTTTGCCTGCCTTATCAATGCTTTGCATTTAACTTGCCAGTGCTTGTGTTGTTTCCAGTTTTCATCATTTGGCTCTTTTTTCCATTTCCTGAAGGTTGCTCTTTTGGCAGCAACAGCCTCTCTGACCTCACCTTTAAACCATGCTGGCGGTTGTTTGGACTTTCTTCCACTCTTCTTAATGCGTGGAATACAGCTGGTCTGGGCTTCGAGGATAGTATTTTTAAATAACACCCAAGCTTGCTGTAAGTCTTTAACCTTTGGAACCGCTCCTTTTAGTTTTTTCCTAACTATATTCCTCATTCTATCATAGTCTCCCTTTTGAAAGTTAAAAGGTAATACTGTGGATTCCTTTACTATCTGTCCTCCACTAATTAAATCAAACATGATCATACTATGATCACTATTGCCAAGTGGTCCCAACACCCTTATTTCTTGCACCAGATCTGGCGTTCCACTAAGGATTAGGTCCAGTGTGGCTTCCCCTCTGGTCGGTTCATGAACCAGCTGCTCCAAGAAGCAGTCATTTATTCCATCTAGAAACTTTATCTCTTTAGCTTATCCTGCCGTGACACTGACCCAGTCGATACCGGGGTAATTGAAATCACCCATTATTACTACTCTGTTGTGACTTTTGTTAGCTTCCTTGATTTCTTTGAGCATTTCATCATCCATTTGTTCATTCTGGCCAGGCGGTCGATAGTATACTCCAACTGCCATCGCCTTCCCCTTCATAAAGGGGATTTCAATCCATAGAGATTCTACAGCAAATTTTGTTCCCTGCAAAACTTTAATCCTTTCTGACTCAATGCCCTCTCTAACATAGAGCGCAACCCCTCCACCAATTTGATCAGCTCTATCATTACGATATAGTTTGTATCCAGGTATCACAGTGTCCCACTGGTTATCCTCCTAATATCTCTTGCATCGGTGAAAACCCCTTTGGCAAGGATTAGCAAGACAAAGCCTCTCAGATGGAGTCTGGGAACACTACCCTAAATAGGCTCTCTAGATTTACTGCCAATCCAGCTGAGAAGAAAGCAGCAAAGAAAGCTTTCTTCAATAAAAAGAACTAATACTATCCTCCTTATGCTTCTGCTGTTCAATGTCAACATCAGAAGGGGCAACAACCTCCAAAACAGCAAAAGAAGGCTCAGACTCCCAAGTCTCAGCCACCTCAGCAGACCCAGATTGCTCTGGGTTTTTGACTCCTTTCTAGAGAACATAGCTGTCCTGCCTCTGGAGATTCCTGACCCTGTCCACATTCCTGGCAGACTCTGTCATTATGCCAACAGATGGCATCTCATCACCTCAGAGCAGTGGATTTTAACAATAGTGCAGGAGGGATACAGACTTCATCTACGAAGTCTACCCCTCTCTCCCCCCCCCCCCCCGACTTCACCACGAGCGTTCCATTCTCAGCCCCCTCTCACTGCTCTGTTTCTACAAGAGGTCACCTTCCTTCCACTGCAGGGTACAATAGAGGAGATTCCAACATTCCAGCAGGGAATGGGCTTCTATTCTCCCCACTTTCTAATTCCAAAGAAAATGGGGGGATGCAGGCCCATTCTGAACCTCAGGGAACTAAACAAGCATCTACGGGAGAAGTTCAAGATGGTATCCCTGGAGACCCTTCTTCCCTATCTCCAGAGTCAGGACTGGCTTTGTTCTCTAGATCTAAAGGAAGCATACACTCATATTCTTATCCATCCAGAGCACAGAAAATTCCTGCGCTCATTTTTCAGAGAAAACACTATCAATACAGAGTCCTGCCTTTCGGCCTTGCCTCTGCCCCAAGAGTCTTCACAAAATGCATGGCGGTAGTAGCCGCATTTCTAAAGACTCTAGGGATATTTGTCTTCCCTTACTTAGACGATTGGCTCATTAAGAGCAAGTACCTCTCAGGAGGCCAGTCTGTCCCTCTCACACACCATGGAAGTGTTACAATATTTGAGATTTGTCATAAATTTCCAAAATCCCAACTCCGTCTCCTCTCAAACTCTAGAGTTCATAGGAGCCCTCTTAAATACTCAGCAGTCAAGGGCATTTCTGCCGCAGCTCCACTGTACTCGCCTCAATCAGTTGGTATCTCAGGCACGCCTCATGAACTATCATACAACTCGAGATATGCTACAACTTCTGTGTCATATGGCATCGATGGTACATGAAATTCCATATGCCCATCTACACATGCGCATAGACCAATAGACATTGCCATCCCAGTGGTCTCAAGCATCATGTCACTGCCCATAATGTTCGAGCCATGGCTACCTCGATGGCAAATCTATGATCTGTAGCTATTGATGAGATCTGCAAAACAGCAACTTGATCTTCAGACTATACTTTGCTGCCCACTACTGCCTAGATGAGGACTCCCGCCGGGATGCCATGTTTGGCCAGGCTGTTCTCCAGCATCTCTTTCAGACTTAGAGCAACTCCTGCCCTCCGTCCTGAGTTTCAATTCCAGACTTCCATGCAAGATTCATGACCGCTTTAGGCATACCTGTGAAAAACCACAGCCGATTCTGAGGTCATCTTTCTAGCTAGGGAGTCCCATATGTGAAGACTACATTCCTGCTTGTAACTGGAGATAGCATAGTTACTCACCTGTAACAGGTGATCTCCGGGATCACCAGGAATTTAGTCTCTACAACCCACTCTCCTCCCCTAGGAGTTGTAGGTTTTCTCTTTTTTTTAATCTTTCTCTTCTTTTATCTCAGCTACAAACTCAACTGAGGAGGGAAAGTGGGAAAGGCAGGAAGGCAGTTACACAGGCGCAGTGGGATGCTTCCAAAAACTTTCCTATTGGACGCTGGGGAGCGTTCCCACGTGGGCTGCGTCGGTACTGACATCACCCATATGTGAAGACTAAATTCCTCCTGTTCCCTGAGATGACCTGTTACAGATGAGTAACTACGCTTTCCCTGCTAATGAGTTCCCTGCTCATTCAGAAGCTGCATTTACACCCTATCCCTCACAGACATGGCTACAGCATGGTGTCCATGTTTGGGTTTGTATTTCTGATTTGAATATCCTACACCCTTGTACTTTGCCCCATTGCTCTGAGCTATGCTACAGTTGTGTCTGTTCTCTGATCAGCCATCTCTGTGACCACTTACTAAATCCAATATATCTGCAAGGGTTTGGTAGCTTATTGCTCCCGATAACATTACTTTGGTAGCAAGCAATAGCAGGATTCTTATTGCAAGTGCCTTTGCCGTGCACATCGCTCTGGTCAGATGTTCTCTACTACTGATGTGTCTAATGCATCCTTACATCCAACATAAAAGCCAGAAGCCCAGTCAACATAAGTGAATATGATCCTTCCCCCCGCTACAGATAGAATGAATCCTTTGCTTTGGTCTTTACTGAGGAATTTGTAGGAATGTTACCCATGACTGAAATGGTATTTAAAGGAGATGCTGCGGAAGAATTGAAAGAAATATTGATACATCAGGAAGATGTATTAGAACTATTTGAGAAACTGAAGAGTAGCAAATCACCTGGATCGGATGATATATATCCAAGGGTGTTGAAAGAACTCAAATATGAGATTGCAGACCTACTATTAGTAATCTCTGACCAATCATTAAAATCATCTGTAATACCTGAAGACTGGAGGATGGCCAATGTAACACCATTTTTTAAAAAGAGTTCCAGTGGTGATCTGGGAAACTACAGACCTGTGAGCCTGATGTCAGTACTGGGAAAAATGATGGAAACCATCATAAAGAACAAAATTACTGAACATGTAGATAGCCATGGCTTAATGGGAGACAGCCAACATGGCTTTAGCCAAGGAAGGTCTTGTTTTACTAATCTGTTATGTTTTTTTGAAGGTGTGAATAAACAGGTAGACAAAGGTGAGTCAGTTGATATAGTGTATCTGGACTTTCAGAAAGCCTTTGACAAGGTCCCTCATGAGAGACTCTTGGCAGTATTAAAAAGTCATGTGATAGGAGGCAGTGTACTATTGTGGATCAGGAACAGGTTAAAAGATATTGGAAATGCTGCTGAAAGAGAAAATAGTGAAGTTTCTGGAGTCCAGCGGATTACAGGATCCGAGGAAGCATGGATTCACCAGAGGCAGGTCTTGTCAGACAAATCTGATTGATTTCTTTGACTGGGTGAGCAGGGAGTTGGACTGAGGGAGAGCCCTAGATGTGGTGTATTTAGATTTTAGTAAAGCCTTTGACACTGTTCCTCACAGGCGACTTATGAACAAACTGAACTCCCTAGGGATGGACCCTAAAGTTACTGCTTGGGTTAGAGATTGGTTGGGTGGGAGGCGACAAAGAGTACAAGTAAATGGAGCTTTCTCTGAGGAGAAGGATGTTACCAATGGTGTGCCCCAGGGATCTGTCCTTGGTCCGATTCTTTTTAACATCTTTGTTAGTGATATAGCAGAAGGGCTGTCCGGTAAGGTTTGCCTCTTTGCGGATGATACCAAAATCTGCAATAGAGTAGACACCCAGGAAGGTGTATATAACATGAGGAGGGATCTAGCTAAGCTTGAAGAATGGTCTATAATCTGGCAGCTGGGATTTAATGTTAAAAAATGTGAGGTCAGGCATTTGGGCTGCAGCAATCCAAGGGAGCAATATAGTATAGGGGGTTAAGTACTTTTGTCTACTAAAGAAGAGCGGGACCTAGGCGTGGTTGTGTCTGATGATCTTAAACTAGCTAAACAGGTAGAAAAGGCAGCGGCAAAAGCTAGAAGGATGGTTGGGTGCATACGGAGAGGAATGGAAAGCAGAAAAAAGGATGTGATAATGCTATACTCCAAATGAGGTGCGACCTCATTTGGAGTATAGTGTGCAATTCTGGAGACCGCACCTTCAAAAGGATGTGAACAGGATGGAGTCGGTGCAGAGGGTGGCTACTAAAATGATTAGTGGTCTTCATTATAAAGCATATGAGGACAGACTTAAGGATGTTAATATGTACACCTTAGAGGAAAGGCGGGATAGAGGTGATATGATTGAGATGTTTAAATACCTCCATGGCATAAATGTTCAGGGAGAGAGCCTCTTTCAATTGAAAGCAAGTTCTGCTACGAGGGCACATGGGATGAGGGTGAAGGGAGATAGATTCAGGAGTGATATGTGGAAATATTTCTTTACGGAAAGAGTAGTGGATCCGTGAAATAGTCTCCCAGTGGAGGTGGTAGAGATGAGGACAGTAACTGAATTCAAAAAAGCATGGGACAAACACAGAGGATCTCTAAAGGTAAAAAGGGGACTATTGTAGTTGTTGATATGGAAGGACAGACTAGATAGGGCCATGTGGTCTGTCATGAGGCTGGTACTAATAAAGATACAGGGTTGAAAAGAAACTCGGTTTTCACAGAGCTCTAGGTGTGCAATTACATCAAATCACAGCTAGAGGGGGCAAGAGTGATTCTACAGAGTCTGAGGCTAGGAGAGCTAACCAGTTGCACCTGGAAATGAGCCCGGGAGATTCAAAGGGAAGATCTCTTTATAAACGGAAGCTTAATGCTAGCACAGCAGACAAGGAAGCAGAAGGAGAAGAAGCTGCAGGAAGAACAGCAGAAGGAGAAGGAACAAGGATTACGGCTGAAGAAGGAAGGAGAGACCCGAAGGAACGAATCCTCCTTGAGCAAGCCCAAAAGGACAGAATTCACAGAGGTAGAGTTCAGAGGGGCCAAGCTACGAGAGCAGCTGTTCAGAGGGAGTCTGCTAAGGAAAGCAGTCAGGCTGGAGGGTATGCCACTCCCTGCTTAAGCAACGTTCCTGAGTCCAAAGCTGAAAGACATATACAGAGAGCCAGGCTTGGAGGAAAGCCTGCAGGCATTGGAGTATGCTGAACAAGCTTTACCAGGTACCCAAAGGGAAGGAGTTTCTAACAGAGCTACTGTGTCACTGAAGCATAGAGCTGGAGAATCCACACCAGGTTTTACTAAGCTTTCAGGAAGTCCAGCACTGCCCAGGAGCTACCGACAGAATAACCTGTTGTCACAGAGACGTTCATGAGAGAGAAGGCTCCAGAGCTTCAAGCTACAGAAACTCAAGGTATGAAAGTTTTAATCTCCAGGAATAAGCAGGAATGAGTCTTCACATATGGGTACGTCGGTACCGACGGAGTCTGCGCGGGAACGCTTCCCAGCGTCCAATCAAAGAGCTTTTGGAAGCATCCCACCACGCCTGCGTGCTGCCTTCCCGCCTTTCCCAACTGCCTCTCCTCAGTTTTCGTTTTTCCGCGGAGCCGGCAGAACATCGTCCTGTCACCGCTGTAAATTCTTGTTTTATTTCTTTATTTTTCTTGTGGTCGCGGCTGTCTCCCGACGCCACCGGTACCACCGGTGTTTTCTTTTCTGTTCTTGTAAAATCGTCCGTCTTCCGGGACTATTTTCTTCATCGTGTCTCACAGTTTTTATAGGCCTGAACGGCCTCTTCTTGTCCGTCATGGACCCGCCAGCCACTTTCTTCAAGAAATGTTCGCACTGTGGCGGTACCGCTTTATATTTAGACCCCGAAGTCGGTGTCTAACCTGCTTGGTTCCTGACAACAGTTTGGTGAGAAGGGGTCTTCAATATCGAGGTTCTCTCGATACACGGTTTCCCTCCAGCTTCGGGGCACCGTCCCTTTCTTCTTCTACACAGGATCAGGTAACCCACAAACAGTCTGTTAAGACTAGCCAGCCCTCGAGTGGTAGGTCTCATGCACAGCATGTAGACGGCTCCGGCCTTGCCCTCGAGGGCCCTCTGGCTTCAAAACCCCAGCCGGTGTCTTCGGTCTCCAAAGCGTATGAGGGGTTTCAGGTTGTTCCTGGTGTTCACCCCTCACCGAACATACCTGAGCCGTGTCCGGTGGTGGCATCCGCTTCAAGCGCGGTACCGATACCCCGACATTGGCACTGGTGTTGGATGAAACACTCCTCACCAGGGATGGTCATCTGACTTTCTCGGTGCCTTCGGGACCACTGGATACTCTCCAGACTGACCTTCCATTATCGGTACCAACACCGATACCACCACCGATGTCGGTACCCTCCAGACGTGCATCGATAGCCTCGCTTCCTTCGATGCCGAGTCTGGAATCGATCTCCAGTCTGGAGGACTGGGTACCGACTCGCCTTGGTACCGGCTCCCAGCGGTACCGAAGGCTCGGTTCCAATGTTTCGGATCCGCAACTCTCGGTTCCCTCGAGACCCACTGAGTTGCCACTGGCTGACCTTCATTCACCGGTATCAGGCACGGTGCCGAAGTTGGTGCCGATGTCCTCATTACCCTTACGGTCGGTGTCTTCGATGCCCAGTTTAGAGTTGCTCTCTAGTCTGGAAGACTTGGTACCACTATCATTTGGTACTGACACCGATCGATACCGGTGGCTCGGTACCGAGGATAGCACCCGGAGGTTCTCGGTTGCCTCGGTACCGATTGAACAGTCTTCGATGACTGTTCCGATGTCTGTCGGGCTCGACTCTGACATCGGTACCGGTATTGACATCGGTACCAGTATCCACAGTACCATCGTGGTCAACTCCGGCCATGCTTTTTTCTACAGGATCGCTCCCTTCTATGCCAAGCTTGGAGTGGCATGGACAATGTGGCATGGACAATGTGGTACTGTCAGTCGCTGCTCCCGACAGTCAGTACCGGCGACCATCCTTTAAGCATTCCACACTGCACTGTGCAGGATCTTCTATTCCTATATATCTGGATAGCTCTGTCGGTGCTCAGGCTAGTTCTTCAGATCTAACCTAGCCAAGGCAAATTCCTGTTGGGGAACCCTCCTGTCCTCCTGGATATAGCAAGATCTCTTGCCTTTCCTATCCCAGGACATGATCCTGCACAGGCCTCTCTTTCTACCAAAGCAAAGGAGAACATAATGCTTCCTTTGCATCATTCCTTGCAGGATCTCCTTCTAGGAATGTGGGAAACACCTTTAAGGGTACCCCCACCTTCCATAGCAACTGATCTCTTATATCAGATGCCCCCCTCTCCAGGGTTTCAAAAGACTCCAACTTCCTCATCCATTCCATAGTTGTGGAATCTGCAATGAGGCAGGTGAAGAGCAAGAAAAAGCACTCTTCTTATCCGCCAGGTCGTGAGTGTAAGAAGCTTGATGCCTTTGGACGTCAAACTTTCCAAACATCTATGCTTTCTGCAAGAATTCTCTCATATATTTCTATATGAGTCTATCTCTTGAGGAGGTCACAAAGCAATTACATCTTTTGTCTCCTTCCCTTCCAGAGTCCAGGAGTGCAGACTACTCTTCACTGCTCAAGCATCTCCAAAATATCTCTTGGTTTCTTACTCGTGCTTCCCTAGACTCTTTTGAGTCTGTTAGCAGGACCTCTGCTATAACTATAGGGGCACGACGTAGAGCCTGGCTCCAAGCTTCAGGCTTGGATAAATGGGCACAGCACAGACTGGGACATACTCCTTGCACTGGAGATAATCTTTTCAACAAGGAGTCTTTACGTCAGGTTACTCAGTTTTCCACTGACTTACCTGTTCCTAGGGGCTCTTCTGCACTTTCTTCTGTCCCAGTAGGTAGAAAATGTCCTGCCAAACTTTCTTCCCATAGGAGAAGAAGGCTTTATGCATCATCTGCCCATCCTACAGATGTTCCCAAACAGGGGAAGCATCGTCCTGGTCTGCAGAGTTCAACCTCTCACCAGGCTCAGCAAACCCAGCAACCATAGGGTTTCTAATCAACCCATCAGATGCTTGTGACTCTGGAGATTACAATCTGCAGTTGTTTCTTCTCAATAGAGACAATCCACTGCTGTCATTCTAAATCCTAAACATGGATCTCTTCTTAAGACATCCATTCTTTCTATATGAGTTGTCAGGATGTTCATGCTTCTAACTCACAGGGTTCTCCTCTTTTTCCTTCTAGGGAAATAGGTCCATCCACTATCAAATGATAGTTTCCTGTGCCAGCATGTCTTCTTTCCTTTCTATAAACTTACTACTTTGTAAGTTTTCTTCAGCTCCCTTTTCTTTACCCTCATACAGGGTTTATCCTCTGTAAGAGTGGTATTGCTCACTGGAGGGCTTTTCTTCAGCCTCTCTAATTTTCTACTTTTCTAGTGCGGAGTTCTTTGTCTCTGAGTTGACTCCTCTTTTTCAATCTTGTTTGGCAGCAGTTTATCAGACACACCCAGAGTTTTCTACTCTTGTTTTGTCTGTTCTTCTGTTTTAAACAGTACCATTCTTCTGCTGTCTGGCAAGCAGCTACCAATGCAGGAGCCTTAATGTTTCGACCACTGGTTCTTGTCCACCGTAACCAGATTTGTCATCCACTAACATTCTGTCTGGTCTTATTAGTGACTCCAAGTCAGTGCTGTCATCTGTCTTGGAAGTTTTGTCACTACAAACTTGTTAGATTGCCTTGGCAGTATAGTTGACATAGTACTGGCTTTCTGCAGCCAGTTCTATCTCCTCATTCTCCTGCTTAATGCTCTCTGCAATTCTACAGAGAAGCTCTCCACTATGGGCCCTTGCTAGAGAGGATGGGGAGTTTTTTCTCCAATAGCTATACTAGATGGTTGAAAAAGCTTTTTTCAGTCATATCTCCCATGACTAGAAAAATCCCCCTTTTTACTATAAAGCACATGGGCCCACTCTTACGTGAAAGGCTTAAGGATTTGCTAATTCCCTGCCTTGGTCCATAGTATTTCCAATAGGGAATATATTTTCTCCTTCCAGCTCGTCCTCGTGGTAAGAAACGCATGAATACCTTTTTGCCTTTAAGCAGGTCAGCATGATATCTCATTCCTATGCGTGCCAACCTTCTGGCTTCACTTACCATGCTACAGTTCTAAAATACTCGGGACTTGCGGGCTGCTCACTGAGATCATCCTCTGCTTTTCACATAACCATCCTGGTTATTCTACTACCTAGTATCCCTGTAGCCATAACCAGTGGAAAAATTGATTCTCTATGTCTTCTCAAGTAGGTTCCACCTTCTTGTTCTTAGATGAATCTTTCCTCTCCACATTTTTTCCCATGTGCATGCCTTGAGGACAGATTTCTGTCGGCTTCCTGCAGACTTCCATATACAGGGTAGATATATATATATATATTCATACCTATAGCACATATCCTATAGATGTCTATGTCTATCATGTGTGAGTAGTTATAACCTTCATATCTCACTATAGATATATTCTCATATATATATATATTACTATATATATATATAGATATATATTATATAGAGTATAGATATATATGTCGAGATATATTTACTATCAGGTAGATATGTATCCTTCTGCTTATCTACCTCACTGGCGAGGCTCATATAGGCATACGATTCTGACAGAAGGGTTTTTACCCATACTATGCTATCCAGCATGTTTTCGGGGTCCTACACTCACAACCACTTAGTGGTAGTTAACACCGTCCATAACCCTAAGGTTAGGTACCCTGAAGCTCTCCATCTCCAATATCTCGCCCAGCTGAGTCCTGTTGGGAGAGATTATTGCGGATCTCCAGCTACTCACAAGCTAACACCTCCGGCGTTGTCCTTTCTTTGGGATACAAGAGGTCCCCATACCCTTTCTCCCCACAAGGACTGAGCCTGTTTATCCAAACCGGTTAACTTCTCTTTTGCCAAAAAGAGTTGGGGGGTTTTTTTTATCATAAAGCCTTCTGCTGAAGGCCCACCATTTTTTCTACTACCCCAGTTTTTCCTACGGGGTTCCCTGTTACCTTTCAGGATTCTGAACCGCCATTAATTTTCCTACAGGTTTCCTACCTCCACTTACAGTGAGGTCCTCTTGAGGTTCCTCCTTTGGGTTATCCAGTAGATCCCATGAACCTCCATACTTTTCTAAAGTTCTGTTAGGGGCGGTCCATATTGCAATATTTTTCCTTTGCAATATCATTGATAACAATTATCATCCACACATGGACTACTTGGCCACAATCCTATAATAGGTTAGCTGTTCCCACAGCACCGTCTTCTCAGCTCCTACCCTCCATCCTCAGGATGCCTTGTGTCCTGGGGGATAGCATGTTCTAACCTATGACATGCTGGGACTCGGGAGTCTCAGCTTGGTAGTCCCCATATGTGAAAACTCATTCCTTCTTGATCCTGTAGATAGCACATTTACATAACTGTAACAGTTCATCACTGTGAACAGCAGGAATAAGACTTCACAACCCACCCAACTCCACAAGGAGTTGTTCTCTTTCTGACCTTTCCTACTCTCTCTGTCTGTGTTAAGCTTTAAAACTTAACTGAGGAGAGGCAGTTGGAAAAGGCGGGAAGGCAGCACGCAGGCGTGGTGGGATGCTTCCAAAAGCTCTTTGATTGGCCACTGGGAAGCGTTACCGCACAGACTCCGTCGGTACCGACGTACCCATATGTGAAGACTTATTCCTGCTGTTCCCAGAGATCACCTGTTACAGGTAAGTAACTGTGCTTTCCTGCTAATGGAAGCTTAACTCCTAAAAGCACTGCTAAAAACTAAAACTCTCTTTGTAAGAAGAGGAAAGAAACCAGAGTGGTTTAAAGAACTACCAAGAGGACTTTAAAGCACCGTCCTTATGGGAGGCAAGATAACAGAGACAGTCCATGTAAAGCTGTAACTGCCAGGGACAGCGTGTGCTCTGAGGGGAAAGTAGTGAGGCAGAATTTATGGAAATAGAAAATGCAAACACTATTCCCATCTCAAGAAGAAGCTATGGATTGGTAGTTTCTGTATGGCTACTAGCCTGGAATCCATAGCGACATTGTAAATAAGAAGAAGTCTTTGCCTGGAATTTATTTATTTAACATTTCTTCTATCCCGCGCTCTTATAATCAGCGTGGTGTACATCGAACAGAAACCTACTACAATGCATACAGCTAACATTGAGTTTACAGTGAAACAGGATATTAAACATGGAATAAACCGGGAAAACTATGTACAAACCAACTTTATACTATGTACACTTCTCTCAACTCATCTAGTTGTTACATGTACAGTTGTGGGTGGATAGTACACGTGTGATTGAATTCCTCCTTTAACCTTTCAACTAATTGTGAAGATATAACAATTGGTTTTTTTGTTTATTACTGGAGCCTTTATGAACAAAAAACATTCTTTAATTTCCATGGTCTTACTGAACCCTTGCACAGAGGGGAAATAAAAGCCTTGTTTCCCTACACTCATGACTTAATCAGTGTGTTCTCACAAGGAGCTGAAATACCTAAAGACCAATCTCATTTTGGCCTTAAAATAACCCACGCTCCTTGGAAAATAAGTGTGATGTGTAGCGTTGCCCTTACCGCCATCGGCCACCAGGGGCGCCACCATGACATAATGGCGTAGTTGGCAGGATGTGGGTATCACCCAAAGACCTAATGGAAAGAGAAGATAACCAGTATTAAGCTGAAAAAAAAAAAAAAGAAAACCTGGACCGGAGGAGAGGAAAACACTGATCGGAGGAGAGGAAAATCCGGAAGGGAAGACAAGGTTGCTGACAACTGTGGCAGAGTGCTACAACGCGGAACAGCAACCACCCTTTCTAGAAGTTGGAGTCAACACTTCTACCAGGTAACAGGTAGAAGGGCATGCTTTGAGTTGGATACAATTCCCAAAGTTTAGAGGGGATATCTGAAAAGAAAGGAGAAGTGTTTACCGGCTGATTCTGGTACAGCCACACTTGTTTTTTTTTTTTTTCTTTTTTCTGTTCTCTTTGCTCGTCTTTCTCTTTTGGTTCCTAGGAACTCTCGTCGCAATGGATGCATCGAGGGCGAGAGAATCTTCACATTGGATGGTCTACGCAGTTCACAGAAGCAGAGGGGAGCGTGGCTGCCGCAAAGCCACAACAGCATGCCAATCCTGTCCATCCGAGGAACAGCGAGAAGGTAGCCAGTTTTACAGATGCTGGAAGCTTTGGCTGCAGGGCATCAGACAGAGAGGACACAGGAAGCAGCCGAACCAGACATCCAGAAACAGAGCTCGGGACTTGGGCAAAGCTTGCCGGTAGGACAGGGTCCTACGAATCTCTGACTTTGGGGGAAGGTTCAGCGGTAACTGATGATGTGGATGACTTCCTGGACTCTTTTGGAAAGAATAACTCTTTCTGGTAGGTTGGCCGGAAAAGAGCAGTGGTTAAGTTGAGATTGGCAGTTTCCCTCATCAGAGTAGAGGCACTGTCAGCACTACAAGGGCAATGCCCAGAGCTTCATTAGCGAACAATCTACTAGCGAGGGGTAACGGAAGGCCAATCAGGGATCGCCTGGGTCTGACTCCTCGAGTCTCCTATAAGTCTTAAAGTAACGCGAGGCACACCTTGAAGTAGGTGAACCGGGTGCCTAAAGCGTTAGGTCAGCAGGCTGAAGAGCTTAGCGAGGAAGTGCTAAGGCCTAGTGAGAAAACGAGTTCTTTGAAAAACGCTGATGGATATGGATTTAAGCCTTGAGCAGGATGAAGGTATGTCTGTCAGGGTGACACGAGTAGTATACAGAGCGTTCCTTATCATACAGAATTTTTTTTTTGTCGCACTACTGCAGAGGCTATTGCCTTGACCTTGAAAGATATTTAGAGGCCGAATTAGCCACCCAGCGGACTGGGGAGGTTTGCAAAGATGGCGAAAAGTAGCGACATTAAAGCAGTCATATCATGAAGTCTCTCTCACAGTTAAAAACCTCAAAATGTGAAAAAATGCTCAGAAGGTAGTGAAGAGTCACTCTAAAGATGTTTTGGCTGTGGGAAAAATTGTGGGATCAATGTTATTGATGAGTGCCGAGCTATCGTTACATCGCCTCTCATGGAGGAGACACGAAGAGAGCGATTTAATGTTTACCGTTAAGGATTTGTACTTTGATTTGTCACTGTACAAGGGGTTGCTGCCATAGCTCTTCTTGACTCTTGCGCGGACCAGACTATGATTTCACGCAAGCTCCGTCTCTAATCAAAGATCGATCTGAGTCCGCCTCAAATCAAACAGATGGCAAAGTCACGATAAAAATGTGTGCATGGCGCTGCGCACCTTTTATCCTGTATATAACTTACTTGTAAGAGGTTTGGGAATATAAAAAAGAATGTTGATAGCTGTATTGCCCAGATTACCTAAAGAGTTGGTCTTAGGTAGGGACTGGCCACAATTTGAAAAGAGGCCTAGAGGAGGGACTAAACCCCCGAGAAGTTGTTCGGCTCCACTCGCAACCAGACGAAAGCCTCGGAGTAAACCCTCATGTTCAAGGGAAGAAAGTTTAGATGACCTCCCATCTCATGAGGATTTAGTATAATGCCCCTCCGGAAAGGGACAGAACGACAAAAGCCTAAAAGGCGCAAAAGAAAGAAGAAATGGACTCACTGCCAGGCAGAGCCGACTTGGGACGCAGGCTCAGAACTACCCTGGATTCCAGCAGAGCTCGTGTAGAAGTTCCCTTCCTTTGCCGGAGAGCAACGCGATGACCCTGCGCTAGCACGCGCATTTGAGCACGCTCAAACGAAGAGAACTATTTTTCCCCAAGGTTTATAAGAGAAGAAGGGGTGCTATACAGGGAGAGTCATAGGCACCCACGGACTAAAGATGTCCGAAAGACAGCTGGTAGTCCCGAATACTTTTAATTCTGCAGTGCTGCGTTTCCGCATGATCACCCCCCTGAGCGATGCACAAAGGGGTACAATGGACCCTTGACCAGATACTGGCCAGGTTCTATTGGCCAGGAGTTTTTAAGGAGGTCTCACGTTTTTGTGGTGCGTCCTGCGCCTCCTGCCAACGTGTGACCTTCCATAAGACCAGCTGGGGTGCCATTACTGCCGTTGTCAGTAAGAACCGATCCTATCAGGAGGCTGGCCATGGACATAGTCGGACCCCTCATAAAAACGCCTAGGGGTTTCCCTTGAGGAATGTCTCAGCAAAATCCATCGCCATGGAACTTTATAAAGCTACTTTGCGAGTTTGCATTCCCTCAAGAAGTTTTGACAGACAGAGTCGCGAACTTCATGTCCAAATACTCTCCCCAGGTGTGGGGACGCCTTTGGCAGGTCTGCATCTCAAAACCGCCGCATTATCCCCCCCCATGCCATGGTTTTTGGTGGAAAGAAATGAACCAGACTAATCAAGCATGATGCTGCGAACGGGCGCTGGACGGATAAAAGGCAGAGTGGGACACACGATGCTCCCATTTGTATTGAACGCCTGCATAGAAAGAACACAGGTTTCATTCGGCACGTCGCCTTATGATTTGATGTATGGGTAGGATCGCACCCAGACAGATTTTCTGAGAGTATCCTCGAAGACACTCTGAACAATGGGTGGAACCTATACAAAATGAGGTAGGGATCCCGCAATTTTTTGAGACGTTTGGGGAAGAAGTCCAGTTAAAACTACCCTCACTTTTTGCTGAAGAAAAAACTGAAGGACAGTCAGAAAAAGCAAAAACAGTACTATGACAGAGATACCAAGTCCCGACGTCTAACCGCCGTTGAGAAGGTAATAGTCTTTGATATCAGGCCCGACTCCCGAAGTTTGAAGCCCGCTGGAAAGGACCCTACATAGTGGTCAAACCACTTGGGCAGCATCGTACTTGCTACGAGACACAAAGGGACATGAACAACGTTATAAATCCACGTAAATGTTCTTCGACTCTGGCACTGTAGAGGTTTGCCTTGGTTATGTCCGCACCGTTAGATGTCTAGAATTACGTGGCTGTACAAGGATGGAACATTCAGCCTGTAATATTTTAAAGGGGATGGTGTCATGAGGCCTGGTACTAATAAAGATACAGGGTTGACAAAGGAACTCTGTGTTGTTTCACATAGCTCTAGGTGGTGCAATTACATCAAAGCCCAGCTAGAGGGGGCAAGAGTGATTCGAACCACACACGTCTCATGAGGCTAGGAGAGCTAACCAGTTTTGCACCTGGAAATGAGCCCGGGAGATGCAAAGGGAAGATCCCTTTATAAACGGAAAGGCTTAATGCTAGCACGATGCAGATGAGGAAACAGAAGGGAAGACAGAAGCAGCAGGAAGAACAGCAGAAGGAGAAGGAACAAGGATTACGGACAGACTGAAGAAGGAAGAGAGAGACCGTCCGCAGGAAGGAATTCCTCCTTGAGCAAGCCCAACAGGACAGAATTTCACAGAGGGTTAGAGTTCAGATTTTGGGTGCCAAGCTACGACGAGCAGCTGTTTCAGGAGGAGGGCCCTGCTAAGGTAAAGCTCGTCAGGCTGGAGGGTATGCCACTCCACTGCTTAAGCAACGCGACTCCTGAGTTGTCCAAAGCTGAAAGACCCTATACAGAGAGCCAGGGCATTGGAGGGCAAGCCTGCAGGGATTGGAGTATGCTGACAAGCTTTGCAAAATGCAATGGGTGCTTTGAGTCAGTCCTGACTCCTGGTGACACCAGAAGATCTCTGGGATTTTTCTTCGCAGTTGTTCACAGGAAGTAGATTGCCAGGCCTTTCTTCCGAGCAATGGAGCGGTTAAGTGACTTGCCCAAGGCCACAAGGAGTGCTTAGTGGGACATCGAATCCTGGTTGCTTGGTGTCCCAAGCCAGCTGGTACAAACCAGTAACCCAAAGGGGAAGGAGTTTCTAACAGAGGTACTGTGTCACTGAAGCATAGAGCTGGAGAATCCACACCAGGTTTTTTTACTAAGCTTTCAGGAAGTTCCAGCACTGCCCAGGAGCCTACCGACGAAAATACCTGTTGTCCTAACAGAGACGTGCATGAGCGAAGGAAGCTCCAGAGCTTCAAGCTACACAGCACTCAAGGTATTGAACGTTTTATTCCTGCTCATGGTAAGCTTGACTCCTAAAAGCACGTTTTAATTCTAAAACTAAAACTCTCTTTGTAAGAAGAGGAAAGAAACCCAGAGAGTGGTTTAAAGAACTACCAAGAGACTTTAAAGCACAGGTTTCTTATTGGAAGGCAAGATAACGCAGACACAAGCGACACAGGCCATGTAAAAAAAGCTGTAACTGCCAGGGAAGCCACAGCGTGTGCTCTGAGTGGGGACAGTAGTGGAGAGCAGAGTTATATGGAAATAGAAAATGACAAACACCATTCCGCCTTTCCTCAAGAAGAAGCTATGGATTCGAGTAGTGCTCTGTATGGCTACTAGCCTGGAAGACATAGACGACACTTGTAGTAAGAAGAAGTCTTGTTTAATTACTTTGCCTGGAATGAATTGAATTCCTCCCTTTAACCTTTCAACTAAGTGTGAAGATAAATTAACCAATTGGTCTTATCTGTTTATTACTGGAGCCTTTATGAACAATAGAGACATTCTTGAATTTCCATGGTCTTATATGAAACCCTTGCACAGATGGGGAAATGGATAATTACAGCCCTTGTTTCCCTACGCACTTCATGGCATTAATCATTCTGTTCTCACAAGGAGCTGCCAAATACCTATGACCAATCTCCCATTTGGCCTTAAAAAACCCCACGCTCCTTGGAAAATAAGTGTGCATGTGTAGCGTGCCCTTACAGCCATCGGCGCACATAGGGGCGCCACCATGACAGGTACTTTTTTCTGTCGTCATATATCTATGTTTCTAAAGCAGAGGGCCAATTCTCCCAATGGACGGAAAGCGTGAATACGTGGAGTACTCGCAAGGGATCCTGGGCTGGGTCCGCTCGCTTTTTAACATAAAATCATAAGTGACTTGGCAAATGGGAAATAACGAGTGAGGTTATCAAATTTGCAGATTACACAAAACTATTCAAAGTATAATAAAACCCCATGAGGATTGTGGAAAATTGCGACAGATGATCTTGATAAATTAGAAGACTGGGCATCCAAATGGCAGATGAAATTTAATGGGGACAAGTGCAAAGTTATGCACCTAGGAAAGAAAAAAAAAAAAAAAAACAACGCCAAACTATTGTTATGCTAACTATCAAAAGGAAAAGGAGACTTAAAGAAAGGATATTTTAATTACTCTATATCGTTACATGGGGTGACCACACCTTGAATATTGTGTGCAATTATGCTCGCCATATCTTAAACAAAGGATTATCGCGTTATTAGAAAAGGTACAGAGAAGAGCCACCAAAATGGGGTTAAAGGGTGATGGATGGATACCCCATATGAAGAGAGTTTAAAAAGGTTAGTTGCTCTTCATCCTGGAAAAGAGGACAGCTGAGGGAGATATGCATAGAGGTCTATAAAATTATGAATGGAGTGAAATGGGTAAACATAGATTGATTGTTTGTTTACACTATTAAAATATAGAAAGACTAGGGGGGCATGCACTGAAGCTACAGGGCCAAGCGGACGGGGACCAGAGCGGGCTCGCCGAACTCCTGCAGCTGGTCGTGAGGAGTCACGGATTATACGTTTGGCAGCCACAGAAGAGGCTTTTGGAGGCCCCCCTCAGCAACGAAGCACTTTTGAGATGGGCTAAGCGTGAGGAGAGGAGTGGCACGAGCAAGCGGAGGTCGAGGATTCCCCCCCCCCCCACGAGGTGAGCGAAGTAATAGCTAAGCAGGGGAGTTCCTTGCAGCGCTGGGATTCGCAGAGCGGGCAGCGCATCGCGCAGTTCTGACCATGAGTGCAGAAAAAAAAAAAAAAACACAAAAAACAAAAAAAAAAAACAAACAAAAAAAAAAAAAAACAAAAAAATAAAACACAACAAAAAAAAAAACAAAAAAAAAACAAAGAACTAAAAAAAAACAAAAATAAAAAAAAAAAAGGCACGGCAACGGGGCATGAAGGGCGGTAAATGGCCTGTGCGGTTGTGAGCGTCCTGTTTCCCACAGCAAACAGGACTGAATTTAGCTACCATGAGCAGGAAGATTAGCTGTGTAGCAGAAGAGACAGCCCCCCCCCCCCCCCCACCGAGGAGGATGCTGAGGACCACGGGTTTTTTGTTGTTTGTGTTTATTTTTTCCTAGGCGGCACACTTTAGGTTTGATAGGTGGTCTTTTTACATCAGAAACATAAGATATGCCATGACTGGGTCAGACCAAGGTCCCATCAAGCCCAGTATTCTGTTTCCAACATGTGGCCAATCTAGGTCATACGTATCCTAGCAGTTTCCCACAAGGGGACACAGGTTCCACAATGCTTTTGTATTGGTTCAAGCATTGATATCCTGGGTCCCTTCTTAATAATGGTTTATGGACCTTGTCCTCCAGGAACTTGTCCAAACCTTTGTTTAAACCCAGCTACACTAACAGCCTTTACTACATCCTCTCCGGTAAACAAATTCCAGAGTTTGATGTACACGGTTGAGTGAAAAAATAGTTTCTTTTATTTAGTCTTAATGATAGTTTAACCCGTAGCTGCATTGGCATGTCCCCTAGTCGTTCTATATTCTGATTAAGGTAAACAATCGATCTACGTTTACCCGCGTTCCCCTCCACGTTCATTATTTATAGACTTCTATCATATCTCCCCTCAGCCGTGCTCTTTTTCCAGGTTACAAGAGCCCCAACCTTTTTAGCCTTTCTTCATAGGAGTAGCCTTCCATCCCCTTTACCATTTTGGTGGCTCTTCTCTGAACCTTTTCTAAAAGGGCTATATCCTTTTTAAGATATGGCGACCAGAAGTTGCACACAATATTCAAGGTTGCGGTCTCCACCATGGCACAGATATAACAGCAGGCATTATAATATCTTTTGTTTTATTTTCCATCCTTTCCTTATCGATACCTAGATTTCTATTTGCTCTCCTGGCCCGCCGCTGCCACCACTGGGCCGAGGGTTTTTAACATGTGTACTCCACAAGGACGCCTAAATCGTTTTTCGTTGGGTGGTGGTTCCTAATGTGGAACCTTGCAATCGTCTGTAACCATAGTTTGGGTTGTTTCTTCCCTAGTGCATAACCTTGCCACTTCTCCACATTAAATTTCATCTGCCATTTTGATGCCCAGTCTTTCCAATGTATCAAGATTCACTCTTGCAATTTTCCCAATCATCCTGGGTTTGTAAACACCTTAAATAGTTTTGTGTCATCAGCAAATTTGATTACACCTCACTCGTTGATTCCACTTTCCAGGACATTTATGAATATGTCAAAAAAGCAGCGGACCCAGCACAGATCCCTGGGGTACACCACTATTCACCTTTCTCCATTGGGAAAATTTTCGGCCATTTTAGCCCTACCCTCTGCTTTCTATATTTTAACCCAGTTCCTGATCCACAGTAGTACACCTGCCTCCCTATCCCATGACTCTTTTAGCTTTTGCCAAAAAAGTAGTATCATGAGGGACGCCTTGTCAAAGGCTTTCTGAATAGTCCAGATACACAAAGATCAAACCGACTGCCCACCTTTGTTTACACCACCTGTTTATTCACTCCTTCAAAAAAACATAACAGATTAGTAAGACAAGATCTTCCTGGTCTAAAGCCATGTTGGGGCATTTGTCTGCCCCATTAGGTCATGACTATCTATATGCTGAGTAATTGTTTTAGTCTTTCTGATGGTTTTCTACCATTTTTTTCTTCCCCGGTACTGATGTCAGGCTCCCCTTCTGTAGTTTCCCGGATCACCGCCTCGAAACCCTTTTAAAAATTGGTTGTTACATTGGCGACGATCCTCCCAATCCTCAGGTATTAGAGATGATTTTGAATGATAGTTCACAGGATTACTGATGCAGGTTCTGCAATCTCAAATTTCAGATTCTTTGTTCAACACCACGCTGGATGTCTACCATCCGGTCCGCCAGGTGATTTGCTACGTCTTACAGATTTATCTAATAGTTGTAGGACAAATCTTCCCGATGTATCGATTATTTGCCTTCAATTCTTTACCACACCTTTAAATACCATCTTCAGGCCGTGTGGGTAACAATCCCTAAGATGCTTCCTCAGTAATAGAGTCAGAAGCAAAGAATTCATTCAGTACCTCTCCGCTATCGCCTTGTCGCCTCTTAAGTGGCTCCTTTAACACTTTATCATCTACATGGACCAACTGACTCTCTCCAGCTGGTTTTTTGCTACGAATGTACTTTGAAAAGGTCTTTATTTCGCGTTTTTGCTTCCGCCACAGGCAAAGCCTTCTTCTCAAATTCTCTCCTTTTGCCTGCCCTTATCAAGGCCTTGCATTTGACTGCCAGTGCTTGTGCTGTTTTCCCGGTTTCATCATTTGGCCTCTTTTTTTTTCCATTTCTTGAAAGATGGCTTTTTTGGCAACAGAACAGCCTCTCTGACCTCAGCATTTAAAACCATGATGGCAATTTTTGGACTTTCCTTCCACTTTTCCTTAAAGCGTGGAATACAGGCCTGGTCTGGGCTTACCAAGATCGTAATTTTTTCAACAACACAGACCATCAGCTTGTTTGTACGTCTTCTAACCTTTGCAACTGCTTCCTTTTAGTTTTTTTCTTAACTGTTTTTCCTCATTCTAGTCATAGTCCCCTCCCTTACTCGAAAGTTACAAGGGTCAGTACTGGGGAATTTCCTTACTATCCCTCCTCCACTAATTCAATCAAAGGACGACTCATGCTATGATCACTATTGCAAAGTGGCCCCCAACACCCGGTATCTCTTTGCGACTAACATTCTGGTGTTCCACTAAGGACTAGGTCTAATATTGCTTCCTCCTCTGGTCGGATCATGAACCCAGCTGCTCCAAGGAACGCAGTCATTTATTTCATCTATGAACTATATATCCCTAGCATGTCCTGTTTTGACACTGACCCAGTCGATGCCGGGGTAATTGAATCACCCATTATTAGTACTGGCATCATGTTAAGCTGTTTGCTAGGCTTCCTTGAGTGCTTTGAGCATTTCATCATCCATTTGGTTCATTCTGGCCAGTGCGGACGATAGTACAACCCGCCCACTGCCATCGGCCTTCCCCTTTTTACATGGAATTTGCAATCCATAGAGAGTTCTAGCAGCAAATTTTGTTTCTTGCAAAACTTTAATTCCTTTCTGACTCAATGCCCTCCTCTAACAGTAGATCTCAACCCCTTCCACCAATTTGAACTCAGCTCTATCATTTCGATATAGTTTGGTTACCCAGGTATCACAGTGTCCCACTGGTTGTCCTCCTTCCACCATGTCTCTGATATTCCAATCAATATCTAACCTCCTCGTTTAGTGCTTAATATTCTAACCTCTCCCATCTTGTTTTGTAGACTGATCTAGCCTTTGCATACCAAGCATTTTAGAGAGCTTTGTTTGTAGTATTCTTTGTTCGTGCGTAATAGGGATTGAGAGATGGGGGGCGAGGGGGGGGTGGTGTTCAGGAGTAGGAAGAGGGACGAACACGATTTTCACCAGCGAAAGCACGTTCTTCACCCCCCCCCCCCAGATTTAACACCACACTAGGAAGACGCAAAATAGGTTTGGTCGGAGGCAAGAACATGGGCAAAAAAGAGCAAAATTCCAGGGTTGGAAAAATAAATACAGAAAAAGGGGGGAAGGCACCGGTCGAACCCATCGCATTCTTTTTTTTTTTGGATCCACCACCTCCCCCCACGAGGTTAGCCACGCTAGTGCCCCTCTGGACCCCCCCTTTTTGTTTGGCGCAGAAGGGGGGATAAAAATAAGCAGAGGGAACGGAGAGGTCGATAGCTGTGTTCGTTATTCATATTAATTTGGCTATTGGTAGACATGGGTTAATTTTTGGGATCTTTAAGTTCTGTCTGCTCCATACTCGAGGGCCATTTGGGCTACGTTACTCTTTTTTGGAACCTCTCTGCTTATGGTAGTATCCTTCAAAGAAACAATCATCCGAACCATGAGCTCAAGGGCGACTGTCGCCTTTCCCCTATAAACAAGTTTAAAAGCTGCTCTATCTCATTATTAAATGTTAATTCCAGCAGCCAGGTTCCATCCCGGTGTAAGGTGAAGCCCATCCCTTTCGGAAAGGAGCCCCTCCTTTTCCCCAGCATGTTCCACCAGGTTTCCTAACAAATCCGAACACCCTCATCTCTGCACCCATTGGCTCATCCACGCATTGAGACTCCGGAGCTCTGCCCTGCCTATTGGGTCCTGCGCGTGGAACGGGGGAAGCATTTCGGAGAAACGCTACCCTGGGAAGTTCTGGATTTCAAAACTTCCTACCTAAAAGCCTAAATTATAGCTTCCAGAACCTCCCTACCACATTTTCCGATGTCATTTGGTACCAACATGTACCAAGACAAACAGACTTCCTCCCAGCACTATCTAAGACCTTATCTAGGGAGTGGCGTGTGAGGTCCGCTACATGTTGCACCAGGCAGGCATGTTACCTAGGCGATCCTCACGTCCACAGGACACCCAAGGTAAGTCTACATTCCTAATGTATCGAATCACCAACTATAAGTCTGCTGTCCTAACCCTTCTCCGCATGGGCACTTGGCCCTGGAGAAACCTCCTCGGTGCAGAGGATGGGCTGTTACATCACCTGGAGGAAAAGGTCCTACGATTACAGGATCACTTACATGCCACACACAGGGTTGATGCTCTCCTGTCACGTGACCTCTCTTTTTCCTTTCTAACCTTCTTACAAGGAGTGTTTTGAGGCCTGCCCTGAGGTGAAGCGAGTGGGGGTACCACGTCCCTATCAGATTGGAAAGCTCAAGCGTCCGCCGGGGTCATGCCATCCGTAGGACCTCAGTGCATGGTCTGCGAAGACTTGGTTCGGCAGGGGGGGGGCAATTTCTGAAGAGGGTATCTGCCAAAAAGCTGCACCCACGGGAGACCGTTCCCCCTGGAAAAAAAAAGGGTGAGATCCAGGATGGCCGGGGGACTGGAGGGATCTCCTGCCTCCGTAGGGGGTGAGTCAGGAGTGGATAGCAGGGCGAGGGGTGGGTGGAAGGGCTGCGAAGTGGCAGCGTTCCCCTCCTCCATCTGAGCCCAGGCCCTCTTCATCGCATCCAGAACGGAAAACAGGGCTGTCCGGGAGGTTTCTCTCCCAGAGATTTGTTTTATTGCTCCAGAGGGCCTTTTGTCTGAGGCCCCAGCAAGGTCAGCCAAAAACGGGGGCCGTGCTCACTCGAGACCGTGGGGGCGAGATGAGGCCCTCGGCAGACTTAAGGTCTATGAGTGCGCGGTGCACGCAAAACAAAGAAAGGCCTAGACTCTCCAGAAGGAGCAGGGTCAGTTGCTTCTCCTTGTGGTCAGATCTACCACGATCTGGAGGATCTGGAGACGGAGCTCGACCCTCAGGAGGATTTGGGAGAGGGTGAGCTTACAGGAGGCAAAACAGGAAGGACCACTCACATGTGAGTCCGAGTTTTTAGGACGTGAGGAACTGGCAGCTTTCATTGGAAAGTCTTTGAAGGCATTGGAATAGGCCTAGTTCCCAGCTGCCAGAGGAACAAGTGCTGCGAGGACCCTCTGCTTCCAGGCAGAGTGCGGAAAACCGCAGAAGGTTGTCCACTGTTGCAAACAGAGTAGTTAAACAGATGATCCCGGAGGTGTGGAACCTGCCCGATTGGAGCGGGTCCATCAGGGGGGTCCCGCGAAAACTGGCTCGGCCGAGTACACTCTGACAGGAGGGGGAGTTGCTTCTATCTCCCAAGGTGGATGCCTGCCCCCGCACAGGTGTCGCGATAGTACACCAAAAAGACTATAATCCCAGTAAAAGGTAAGTGCACGCCCGTAAGGCATGCAACAGGACAAAGAAGGTAGACATGCTACTGAAGCAGGGCATTTGATATCAATGCCCTAGACCGGCAGGCCCTCTATTTTATAGGGACATGTGTGGCTATGGGCCATGCCTCTGCGGGTTCTCAGCAAGCTGCATCAGAGAGAGCTGGAGACGGAGTCCTCCGGAGGAGGAGCGGGCCCTAAGCTGGAATCCTGGGGCATGGCATAGATAGTGGCTTCCCATTTATGAAGCTTATCAGGGAGGCCTCTTCGAAAGCGTATGGCCTCCCGGGTGGTGTGCCTGTCGCTGGCTTAAGGCTGAAGAAACTGGGGCGGACAGACGGGTCCTCAAAAGCCTTGTTTAAGTAAGCTCACTTTCAAAGGCAAATTGCTGTATGGAGGAAAATTGGAAAAGTTGTTGGTCAGCAGGATTTGGGGGCATACGAAAGGGGGGAGTTGGCCGCTGCCAGATGGATCAACAGAAGCAGAGCACAAACCCGCCCTGGCAGGGCGAGGGAAGCGTGAGGGAAAGAGAGTTTAGGCAACTTTCGAACCTACAGGTTAGGGTGCTTAAGCAAAGGATGGTAAGTCGGCCTTTGAGGAAAGAGCTTCAAAGAGCGGATTACGAGGTGCAGGGATGGAGATTTGGAGTCTTTTCCTCATCCATCTGGACCTAACAAGAAACCCAATGAAATGAGGGGGGCTCAGGTGGAGTTGGTTCCCATGGGGGGGCACGGCGGCTGCGGGGAAATTACTACTCCGCTTGGGTACCAGATCACCTCAGATCATTGGGTGGCTGGAGAGTCATTCGAGAGGGCTTAGCTACAAGTGGCGCCCGGCCTATCCGTCAAGGGCATTTTGTGGTGCAGTCTTCTTATGGAGCGCCGGGGAAGGCAGTGGCGGCTGTACGACGTAGACGAGTGGATGAGGTTGAGCAGGGCAGGCAAGCACAGTGGTACCCGTGTAACGAGAGACCAACTAGAGGTGGCGGTCCAGAAACTCCATGTACTTCATAGGTAACCCGAAAAACAGGAGGGCTACTTTTCGGCACATGCACTCTATCTCAAGAGGCAATAAACCGCTTGCATCAGACTGCTGACATTTTCACCATGGCAGACATCTGTCAGTACGTCATCAGTGGCAGTACGGAGCGAGAGAGTTCCTGAACGTCAGGCTAGCTTGTCCGAGGCGTATTTGCACAGCCCCACCTGGTCAGGGCACCAGCAGTTCTCTTGGTTTCGTGTGGGCATGTTTGCGACGAGAAGAATTTTCAGTTTCGCGACATTGCGTGTTCGGTCTAGTGATGGCTCCGCAGACTTGTCACCAAGGTCATCGGTGGTGCTAGGCTGTTGTCAGAGGGCGCTCTGCTGAGACGGGGTTCTGGTATACCCCATACCTGGACGATTGGCTAATACGGGCAAAGTCCAGGGCCAGAGAGCGTGAGAAAGCCACTAACAAGAAGTAGTGCAGTTTCTGAGAAAGCCTGGGATGGGTGGTTCAACATGGGCCAAGAGACAGGCTGAAGACCATCCCAAGAGATGGAGTACGATTGGTGTGTGGTGTGCCTGTTTTACTACGACGGGACATATTTCCAAGGGGCGAGGGGGAGTTTTCCTGCCAGAGAGGCGGGGCCCAGGGGTTGCGGCAGCTAGTGAGGCAGTTCGTGCATAGGTCGCAAACCCTTGGCTTGTCATTATCTGCAGGTCATGGAAAACAATGGCAGCTAGACGCTCGATTTGGTACCATGGGTGAGGGGGCGCACATGCCGCCCGTACAAAGGGCTCTCCTGCGTCGATGGTTCCCATCAGGACTAATCTTCTGTGCCAGGGGCATGTTGCCGACAACGGCAGCGTCAAGATGGGTCCAAGGAAGACGCGAGAGCGTTGCAGGGTTGGTTGCGCCTGGATCACCTCTAAGGAGATGGAATTATTGGGAGAGTTTCTTGAAGACTCTGACTGGGGTTACCCGCTGATGACAGACGCCAGTCTGGATACAGGAGGACTGGTGGGAGAAACCCATTCGCACGAGCAGGAGAGTTCCTTGGTGAATCAACAGACTGGGAAATGAGAGCAGTGCTGTGGGCGCGGCAGAGTTTTGAGTTCTGGATGCAGGAAACACGGGTAGTCAGGGTGTTTCTAGGACAATGCAACGGGCAGTGGCCTACATAAATTGCCAGGGCTCGCGGAAGAGGCCGAAGTTTCTTTTAGCTTATGGGCGGAGAGGTCAGCTTTTGGCGCGGCGACGAGCACACGTCGCCGGGTGAAGACAAGTGTCGAACGGGAGCGACTACCGGAGGTCGGGTGGCGCTGAACCAAAGCAAGTGGACTATCAAATACAGAGGTGTTCGATCTGGGGAGGGGCGCCCACGCCCCCCAATGGGGGTTGCACGCCAGAACTGGATCGGATGGCAACCTTCCAGTCGGCCAAGGTGAGCCGGTTTTGCAGTATTAGAAGACGAGAAAACAATGGAGTCAGAGGGGTTGGATGCCCTCGTACAGAAGTGGCCGGCGGGGGGGAACCTGTGATAAGTTTCCTCCCATGGGCGTGGCGGGGGTGGGGGAAACAAATGAATAGAGTCTCACCAGGGGTTGATGATACTAATTGCCCCATATTGGCCATGGTGGCCGTGGTATGCGGATCTGGTGAGGCTTCTGGCAGACAGCCCATGGCGCCTTCCTGCCCGGGAAGATCTACTGATGCAGGGGCCAGTACGTATGCCTCAGGTGGATAGATTCTCGCTTACGGCATAGCTCTTGAGAGGGCAAGGCTAAGAAAGAAGGGCTATGGAGCTGCGGTTATAAGTCTACTTGTCCATCATATGTCAGAGTGTGGCGTATCTTTGAGGCCTGGTGTTTAGATTGGCATTGTTTTCTGGGATCGACTTCAGTTCCGAATGTACTCGCCTTTCTGCAGGATGGTTTTGATAGGGGGTTGGCGGC